>JAWPHD010005053.1:0-27500 GCA_037043455.1 Cyrtodaria siliqua
GTGACATTCCAGCGTCATCCATTCCATGCTGTAGTCCAATGAAATCTTTTTAAATGAAATTGTGTAGCACTAGCGTACCTTTAACAACTTTAGTTGCATTGTTTGGATGCACAATTAGCCTTTTATGGTACACCCTACATCTTTGAGCCAGCAGCCCAAAAGCATTTTCTGAAATGCGCCCTGCCCGAGATAGCTTGTAGTTAAATATGCGTTTGTCTCTGGTAAATCTTTTCCAGGGTATGGTCGAAGCAAATATTCTTTTAAAAAAATCCCTTCATCTCCAACAATCACATATGGTAATGACCCATATTCGGCAGCATTTTGTAATGGCTCTGCAGCTGGTATGTTCAACGCTTTTTGTTCCAGAGCTATTCCCATCAGACAGTTAGATAAGATACCACTATCGCTACTACTTCCGTATGCCCCCAATATCTACAGCTGTGAAAAGACAATCTGCGTTTACTACTGCTACAAGTACTATGGAGAATGACTTCTTGTAGTTGAAGTATATTGATCAAGATTTGGAGGGGGGGGGGGGGGGGGGGGGGGGGCGCTTGAATCATTACATGTTTCCCATCCATAGCTCCCACACAGTGCGGAAAGTTCCATCTCTCTTGGAATCTAGTTGCACAATCTAACCACGATTGTTGGGTTGGAAACGGCATTAAACGCTCATTCAGAGAGTCCCAAAGTGCGTCCCAAACTTTCTAGACTATGGGGGGGGGGGGGGGGGGGGGGGGGCTTGAATCATTACATGTTTCCAATCCATAGCTCCCACACTGCGGAAAGTTCCATCTCTCTTGGAATCTAGTTGCACACTCTAACCACGATTGTTGTGTTGGAAACGGCATTAAACGCTCATTCAGAGAGTCCCAAAGTGCGTCACAAACTTTATAGACTATGTTAGCAACGGTATTTATGCCACATCTATAACTAAATGCTATAGTTGTATAAGAATCGCCGGTACTTAAGAAACGTAGGCAGATTGCTAGCTGTTCAGCCACTCCTATTGGTTTTCTAAAACGTGACCTTTCAGGCTTAATGTATGGTGATAAGACTTCCACAAGTTCGTCGAATTTTTCCTTGCTCATGCGAAAATAGGTAAAAAAATCGTTCAGGGTGCTCACGCAATTCCAAAACAAGGTATTCTCCAAATTCGTCTCTCTGTTTATTAATCTCATGTACCCATTTCATTCTCCGACGGCGACGGCGGCGCCTTTGTTTGATTAAATATCCAAGCAATAACATATCATCATCCATATTGTCGGTCATTTTACATGTATGCTATATATATTCTATGCTTACCTGTCAACTCCCAGATACTACTCATTTTCACCCAGAGATTCGGATCAAAATTCGGCTTTTATGTGAAAGCACTAGCCGATTCTGAAACGACAAAAAACGGCTTCGGTTCGGTTTCGGTGTATATGTGAAACGGCCTTTAGTCCTACGGCCGATAACCGGGACGAACTACGCATTACGAACTACGAAAACTATTTTGTAGGGATATACTGTGTAATATATGGATAATATAGTAAGTATATGAAAGAATGAATGAATGGTGTTTTACGGCACGTCGACACATAAATAGGTCATATTGTGCGCAAAAACCGATGAAGCATGGAGGAATGAAGTAGTAATTAAAAATAATGTAAACATATAAAGATAAAACTATCTACAAATAAGGGATGATATGGTAGCAAAAAAAAACACCATGTATATATATATAAATCAACAAATGCCCGCCAACGGGCTTGTAAACAAGATAATAGGAAAAGATTATATTGATTTATAAAGTCTGATTTCTTTAAGGAAATCTAAAACAAGACTAAAATCTATAGTATCAAATAACTCTTTCAAAGTATTAACTGTGTAGTAAGGTTACTAAAAGATAATAAAACAACACTATATTTTCTATTGATGTTATTTTATTGATATAGAGCACCTATGACACATTTCCTCCCTCCGGCAAAAATGTTGTCCTCAACATTTCCTAAAGAAAAAAAAAACTCTGAAGATTGTTTGCTTGGTGGCTAAATTTCCATAGATGTCTTCAGCTCTTTTCACAATTTCTTTTGAAGTGACGGACGGGCTCATCTTGATCAAAATATTCCGTGCTTGTCCCTTCAAAGAATAATTGATGGCATATACTAGACTATTGTCTTTGTATAGTTTGGAGGCCCTAATGCTGTTTATCTCCATTTTCCACTCCTCTAATGTCACATCGTTTTTAGATATTTGATCGCCTCCAGAGAATTGACTTATTAGACTTTGTCATCTGAAAGCTTTCTAAGCATATCCTCCTTTCTCTTTAATTCAGCTTCCTTTTCCTTTAGAAGGCGTTCACTCTCCTTTATTTATTTCTGCCTCTTAATCATGTCGTTTTCAAGATCAATCAGTGTATTGCTGATTTCTGTTGTTCCCTTTCAAGGGTATTTATCTCTTCTCATTTGAAGAATTTTCAACTCCTACCTTTTTCTTTTCTTTTCAACTTAAGTTCTCACTCTTCTAAATCTTTATTTCGAGTTGTAGTTCCTCGAAGAAACGTCGTTGTTTCTCCATTCAGTCATTATATCACGTTCCTCATCTTGTTTTAGCTGCTAAAGCAGCATTAGGGTTACATATATATAATGCTAAAACACCATTCATTCATTCATTCATTCATTCATTCATTCATTCATTCATTCATTCATTCATTCATTCATTCATTCATTCATTCATTCATTCATTCATTCATTCATTCATTCATTCTAAATTACGTTATACTGATTTTAAAAGTTGTATTAACACATTTATTCGTAATTCTTGGCAAGCCCCTTGGGATTTGTCAGTTAACAATAAACTCCATTCAATTAAACCGTTACTTGGAGAATGGCGTTCTTCTAGTAGAACTGAAAGTGGTGTTTCACTTAATATCTCGTGTCCAATAGTAAGTCGTTTCTTTTCACTAGTGTCTTCACTACACTGCTCTCTTACATTTGACTGGCTCGTCTGTCACTTTAATGATTCTCTGTTGACCAATACAATATTCGCTAACTCGTTGACTGAACTCTCGCATTTGTCGTAATATCCTCACTACATACGTTTGCATATTATGAAATACTATTCAGTTAATAGTTTACAATGTATTACCTGCAATAGATGTTGTAAATATGCTTTAATAACTAATAAGAAAATGCATGTATGTGAAATACATTTATACGTTATGCAAACAATTTCCAATCATCATGTGTGAAGATCGCAAGTTGTTACGTATGTAAAAAAGCATATAATTTACATAGCAAAGGATTATTACAGGTAAGTAAGTAGAAAGAAGTAAGGTGCAATTAAGGTGTTAA
This sequence comes from Cyrtodaria siliqua, assembly GCA_037043455.1. Taxonomy (NCBI): domain Eukaryota; kingdom Metazoa; phylum Mollusca; class Bivalvia; order Adapedonta; family Hiatellidae; genus Cyrtodaria; species Cyrtodaria siliqua. The sequence continues at coordinate 3,339 of JAWPHD010005053.1, forward strand.
TACTATTTTACCTGTTAGTCCTAAGGCCGATAAACGGGAAAGAACTACGCATTACGAACTACGAAAATTATTTTACAGGGATATACTCTGTAATATATGGATAATATAGGAAGTATATGAAGGTTATTAAAAGATAATAAAAATATATTTTGTTTTGATGTTATTTTATTGAAATATCGCACCTATGACACCTTTGAAGAATCCTATAAAATTACTGCCTAAGGAAATGCTGCATGTGAATCCAAACACATTCTACCTTAATAAATAGAACATGTTACGTCATTTATAAGTTATGATAAGTTTGTATGTATATAATGGGGTTTAAAAAAGAGTATGATAATGGAACGTTTAAAAATGTTTTCTGTGCAGGATAGGGCACATTCATATTTATTAAAAGGTGAGCCATTACCAGAATGTATACCCTGCTTTGCACTGTTAACGGTGAAACACATCGTGATGGAATGTGTAGACTTTGATCCTTTGCGTCAAAGGTACTACAATGTTAATACTATGAAAGAGTTATTTGATACTATAGATTTTAGTCTTGTTTTAGTTTTCCTAAAAGAAATCAGACTATGTAAATCATTATAATGTGTTCTTATATATATTAACTTGTTTATATACCTGTTGACGGGCATTTGTTGAGTGTGTGTGTGTGTAGTTCTAAGGTTTATAGTCCGTCCGCCAACGAACACGTCAAGGTATACCTGACGCGATGGGCACAATAGAGTTTGTTGATTTACATCTATAGTTTATATTACTACCATATCATCCCTTATTTTTTAATAGTTTTATCTCTATACATTTACATTAATTTTTAATTACTAATTCATTTTCCATCAGTTTTTGTGCACAATATGACCTATTTATGTGTCGACGTGCCGTAAAACACCATTCATTCAATCATAAATGTTTTGTATAGGTATAGAAAAAATCGAATTTAATAAGAGTAAATATGTTATTGTATCATGTATTGAGTCTGTGGACTGAGCCACAAGTAACCGGCTCTTGCACTTCGTTACCATTTACTGAGGCGTTCACAATATGGCCTCAAGATTTATAAAAAAAGACAAATAATTGAAACAAGTATATGCACGTATACGCCTGAGGGCATATGTCCGTATGTACAAGATAAACAACTGACCACAAATGACCACTACCAGCCTCCACACCGTTATAATCAGTGTCAACATTGTGTCAATATTGCGTAAATAGCCACGGTGGTTAAACCGATATTGTTAAATGTACACCTATAGTACCTACTTTGAAAACCGCATAACAATTAAATTGACATTTGTTTTGAGTAATTAAAAAGTGTTTTACAAATACATATTTACATATAGACATAAACTCATCTAACTGATAGATAATTGAAGAAACGGCCACCTAATTTCCGGTACGCAAAAACGCAATTGCGTAATTTAAAGTAGCTATCCCGCCATCAACTGTTTACAATAGATGAGAACAACATTTCTAAACCTACTGACGATGAGGTAAATATATATATATATAACTTACATATTTCGAGAATCCAAACTCTATAGACACAATATAAACGGCTTTAATCAGCCAAGCCAAACCCCAAAGCTGGAGCGTTGAATAAAAGAGTTACCAACTCACGCATATTCAATCACGGGTATTTTAAGAAACCGTGAAAAAAAGGCATATTTTTAATCGTCACATATGCGTTAGTATATGACCTGAACAACTGGATAGTGTTGTGATAACCCTGTTAGTGTTATTTTGCCATTATTTGGTGGGTAATAAATACTGATAAAGGTGATCCCTTGAGAGCAACAAACACAATTAAGAGAATAAAGCAGCAGACTCGGTTTGATTGAGTCTGTTCATGAGAAGTAATGAAAGGAGCAACACTTCTCACGCCCCCTAGCACCGGCTTAAGCGGTATTCTACTTCAAAGCCACCTAATTTGGGCTCGTTGGTCCCAAAGGACCAGTAAAAAATAACACTATTGATTCGTAGCACGGGGAGACTTTTTACAGCCGTCACACTGCACTAAACGAACGCTAGTGTGAATGTTAATAAATACTGATAAAGGTGATCCTCTGAGAGCAACAAACACAATTAAGGGAATAAAGCAGCAGACTCTTTAAAGCGTCAAATATAATTATCAGACTTGTATAACCGCATACTATACTCAGTTGCATTTTCTAAACAGCTATATTAATAAATGAATTTTATGTACCATTTTTAAATGTGATAAATAGAATCTCACATTCGTGCCTAATTAATAGCGAGATCATAAAATCTATCTAACACTTTTAATAAATTCAATATTGTAAAACTCCTGTAAGATCCTCTATATATACTATAAAACAATCATTCACTATGCCACATTATCGGCTAGGAACTATTAATGGCAAATTAACGTTTGTTATCATTATATCAATCACACTTATTTCTTAAACAGATGCACCCGGGAAAACTGTAACGCAGAGCAAATACGATATGAAAGTTAAAAATAAAAAAAATTGACCTTTATGTAATATAGTGTTAAATGAGTTATTTACGAATATAATTCATATAATATTTCGATGCATTGCCGAGATCAATCCAGTTTGACATTTTTATTTGTGTAGTCCCATGACAGGGCCCTGAAAGCTGTAATCAAAGAAAATTAACCGCATGCCCCGCGCCGTGCAGATGAGTGACGAGATATGGTTTATGATATAACTCACCATTGTGTACACGGCATTACTCCGCATATGATAACAGTCTCATATGATTCTCGTATGATACTTATTTAAAAGGAGCCACATATGATTCTCATATAAGACATACCATGTGATATTTATATAACAGGAGTTACATATAATTTTCATGCGATAATAAATTCATAAAACTTCATTTTCATAGCACACATTTTCTAATGATTCTTAGAAGACAGTCAAAGAGCCCCAAAGAAAAACGTTTGATGGCATTTTTGAGTAGAATTTGGCATACATGCTTATTTAAGTCTTTATAGGATATAGGAGTCCATTCACGATAGATAGGTGGATGCCAGCTTGGCTTTTGTTCCTGGGTGTCAAAAACTAGTTCAAAGGTAAAAAAAGTGCAAAAATGACTATTTCAACTCTAATTTCGGTATAGTATACTTGCCATTCAGTTATTTGTGAATATAACTGTTCTAAGATAGTTGGATACTGTATCAGAACTAAAACGCGTTACATAATTTCAAATTTATAGTACTTGAAAAGGTAGTTCAAGGTCAAATAAGCCCACAAAATTTAATTCTATAGTTGTATACGCATAATGAATAATAGCTATGGTTTTGAGAGATCAAGGTAACATTCAATATAATTAAAATTGACATGTTATACATATGGAACAGTATCTATCAAAAACTGTAAAGTTATGATTTATAATAAAATCAAAGCACCGCAAGTACTATAAGACAGAAAATTACGTTAATATATGAAAAAGGTAAAGCTGAGTATTTTCAGGTCAACACTAATTTAAGTTCAAACTTAATTTAGAAATGCATGTTTGACGACAGTTGAATACTGTATAAGGTCGTCCTATATCTGCATGCTGATAATTTATTCAAAGTACTGATTGTAATGAAAAATGCCTATTCACACTAAATAACATAAACATATATATTCGAAGTACGTATTTATAATTTGCCGTGATATTAACTCATCATCAATTGCGTAGCATTTGTAGCATCATGATTACATAAGCATACCATACATTCACAGTCGAACTCCCCGCAGTGATTACTTCCCCTGTCTGTTACAGTAACCACTGCCACATTTATAGCTGAAATCCAGCTGTTTAATTTTTTGGTTAAATATTTTTAGGTCAATATTTCATAATATTTTGTTCATAATATAGGAAAATAGTGTGAAAAACGGGATCTGGTTATATAAGTAATTTATTTATAAAAACAAAATCAATTTTAGCGAATAGATATTTTATATGCACACCGGTTATTTGGTTACTTGTAAACAAACATGTATTCCGTTGAACATTACAAAAGCTGTGCGTAAATTTAATAAAGAGATTACACCCAAGCCACAACAGGTTGAATGTTATTGCCAATTTGCCTGTTGGTTACGGCACGAGTTTGCTATACCAAGCATTACCTAGTGTATCGCCATTTTGTAATCACATGGCCTCAGCTATCGTCACGTGATTTGTGTGGTGACAGGGATTATTGGCTACAATATCACTGTGCGGAGGTTGATTCACAGTAAGCACAGAATCGAGAAAGAAAGCAATATCTGCTAAATACACTAATCTCAGCATGTTCATTATCACTATTTTACATATAAAGATCATAATCGTGGTTAACCTCACGCACGGTTCCTTATGAGATAAAATACCAAATGTTTTTAAATGACAGAAGACAAGAATATCTGGTTTTATATTGCGACTACTTTATCTTTTAAATCCGTGCAGAGGAAACTATGACCACTTCATATTATTCGTGTAATTTCCAAATGCTCCAATTCCAGTATCATTCTACTTAATTCCAAAAAAAATGAAATAAAAAAGCTGTGGTCTTTATATTAATTGACCAACACATAGACGTACTGCTCGCATGTTTCTGTGTTGTTAGTTGTGTTTATACTTATATCGTAATTATTTACAGGATTATTTTTTTCAGTGGAAGATGCAACTTAATTTCATCGAGTGAGCTCACGAGATAGTTTGTTTTTTTCAGCCGAAGATGCAACTTTATTTCATCGGGTGAGCTCCCAAAACAGTATTCTCACGAGTGGCGTAGTAGCCACTCGCGAGAATACTGTTTTCAAATTGGGAGCTCACTCGATGAAATAAAGTTGCATCTTCCACTGAAAAAAACAACTTTCTATTTTATGCTTCCATCAGCGTTTTTGTGCCTATTTCACATTTGTATTCCCCACGTAGCCCAATTTATAACCGCTTCACTACAGACAACTAGTTAATTCACGACATAAAATAGTTCCGAAATTGTTTATTTCAGTAAAAATATTTTCCATGAAATAAAAATGAAAATTTATTTAAAAAGTTATAAAATATATACTTTTTTTTTTTTTTAATTTCAATCACCAGATTATTGGTGATCCATTTATTCACCCCGTAATAGGTTTGTGAGGGTCGGGGTGGGCCATCCCTCATCAAACCTTACATAAAAAACATGTAATATGCATCTATTAGTTTGTAAATAAAGTAATAGGAAATATAATCAAGTGAATAAATGCATATATTGTAATCAGAGACAGAATACATGGGGAGGTTTTCTTATTCTTTACAATTATAGAAGTATATTATACAATGTAAAATTTTAACAGAGTGTAAACGGAAAAAAAAAATACCACACTGCAATCCAGAGGTATTTCCAAAACAATATTGGTGGAAAATATAGTATGATTGCTATATAGGGAATATATGGAAGCTATAAGATTGCAGCGAGTCTCTATAAACTCTGGAAAAAAAGACAATCATACATGTAAAGAATATGTGTTTCAAAACCCAGTGTACAACCCACATTGTCAATACATACAGACTTATTTTACACAGATAATTTTAATGTTATAATATCAAAAATAAACATTATTTTATTTTATGAAATCTATGCATTGCCTCTACTCTGAGGCTCACTGAGTTTTTTCTCATATTTTGTTTTTGGAAAGAAAAAGAAACAATAACCCATCCTGTGTAATAAATCTGTATATAAATCCATTATCAAGGAACAATGTTTCAGGAATGTTTTAAAGGATTAATATACATAACTTCCAAAATTATTATTTTTTCTAAAAAAAACAAGAAGGTTGATTAGGAAAGACCAAGATATAAGCAAGGGTATGTTATTTCTGATAGTGAGATAAGCTTTGCATGTCCCAAAATAAAAAAGAGTAAAAACATTAAGTTTATTTGCTACAGTTTGATAATGAAAAAATCAACTAGGTAAATTATCTCTGTACTCCAGTTCCACAGATAGCAAGGTATTGACTCCACATGGTTTCAAACTTATTGATTTTTAAGTTTTTATATGCGATTAGTTTCTCAACTTTATACAAAGATATTATATACGTTTTAAAAAGGTTAAGCTGTGGAATTTGACGTTGCATCTTGTTTTGATAAATGTAAAGTTTTGCTTGCATGATGATTTTACTCAAAACTATATCAAATTTACAATTTCCAAATAAAATATCTGTTTCTGTTAAAGTTACGAATGCTGTATTGCGTTTTTCTGTAATATAAGTTTGAAGTTTTAACCAGAATTCTTTTACTGTTCCACAGTTCCAAAACAGATGTTGGATAGTTTCAGGGGCATTATTGCAAAAGCTGCACGTATCGTTATTAATAATATTCATTTTAGATAAAAGGTAATTTGTTCCAAGTATCCTATGGTTGATTCTAAATTGGAACCAGAGTAACTTAGGATCTTTTGTTATTTTATAAGGTAAGGCATATAATCTTTCAAATTCAAAGTTTGGAACACTAACTACTTCATTTTTCCATTTACTTAATGCTTTGGGATATACATTATTTCTAATCATAATGTCATATATGTTTCGACAGCCTTTCTCATATTGTAGAATTAAAGATAGGACTAGTGGACGTATAGGGTTTGGGCTGTTACAGGCTAGATGCGCAATATTCAGTTTTGCCAAATAATTCCTGACAGCAGTTATAATACCTTCATATTCAAGAAAATTGGACTGTATATTATAGTGTTCATTAAATTCTATGTATGAATAAAGATTTCCATGTTTGTTTAGAATGTCATTGATAAAAGTTATTCCTCCTAAAAACCATCTTTTGTAAAACACACTAGAGCCTCCGACCTTAATACCTGGGTTATACCATATACTAACTGAGTGGAATTGTTGCCAAGATATTGGTTTAACTTGATCAGCAAAATATTTGTAACTGATAAGAACATCCTTCCAAAAAGGATTTTGTATTCCATTTAAATTTTGTTTAATGTAATCTGTTTCAAATTTAAATATATTATTAATAATCGGACAGAAAATGTTCACGAGATGACTATATTTATTTTCTGTCTGAGATATTCGACGGATCCATGTTATTTTTAGAGCTAGTATGAACTTTTCCACTTCTACCATTCTAAGACCTCCATACTTATAATCTTGAATAATGGTAGTTCTTTTTATTTTGTCCCTCAAATTATTCCAAAGAAATTTGTAAAATAGTGTTTGTATTAATTTGATTTTATCCGCTGATGGATTTGGTAATCCAGTAATTAAATGGTTCAGTTTTGAGAGGGCCAAACTTTTTAAAACAACAATTTTACCAATAGGAGTGAGTATCCTTTTAGACCAAACAGCAAGTAATTTTTTAATTTCTTCAATTTTGGACTCATAATTAATATTTACCAATGAATTTAAGTCTGTTGTAAATTTCACACCTAAAACAGTAAAAATACCATTTTCCCAACTAAGATTGTACTCAGGACAAAGTTTGGCGTTACTATTTATTCTTGATCCAAACCATACCACTTTTGTTTTGTCTGTATTGATATTAAGGCCGGAGATTCTTGCATAGAATTTTAATGTTAACATGGAGTTATACAATGATTCTCTGGAGCCATCTAGAGTCAAACTTGTGTCATCAGCATATTGTGATACTAAATATTCTTTATCATCAATATTAATACCTTTGATATTTGGATTACTTCTTAGTAATATTGCTAATACTTCGGCGCAGAGAATGAACAGGTAAGGTGACAGTGAGTCGCCCTGACGGCAGCCTCTCTGTAAATAGAACCATTCTGACATGTGCCCATTTACAATAACACAAGATTCGGTATTTAGATAAAAAAGTTTTATCCAACTTATAATCGAAGGTCCAAAATTGAAAAATTGTAAAACTTTGTACATAAAAGACCATGATACTGTGTCAAATGCAGTGGCAAAGTCAATCAAGAGCAGAAGTCCTGGAATACGATATTTTTCTGCGTAGAAGAAAATGTCATACAGTAATCGTATATTTACCCCCATGAATCTGCCTGGTATGAAACCGGTTTGATCTTCATGAACAATAGAGCCCAGAACATTTTTTAGTCTGAAAGCTATGGATGATGAAGCTAGTTTATATGATACATTTAATAAAGAAATAGGTCTCCAGTTCTTTAAATATAACTTATCTTTATTGCCTTTAGGTATGCATGTTATTACACCTTGTCTTTGTGTAATAGAGAGTTCACCCCTTAAGAAAGCATAATTTATTGATCTAACTAAAAAGTATCCAATATCCCTCCAGAAGAATTTATAAAACTCAACTGTAAATCCGTCGTAAAATATATACTTATCACGTCAAACATCCAACTACTGTATTAGCATGAGAATAAGTCAACGTTATATTATAGTAATTGATTGTTGAATGGCGGAAGAATATTGAAATGAACTGTGAAAATATTCACTGTGGAGGCCATTTTATTTTGTGATATAAAACTGATGTAAACAGAAACTGGATTTTAACCATAACAGGATAACAGGAAGAACTTTTCACTGTGTTAATTGTGTCAGTTAATCACTTCCGCTATCCAATGTCTGTATAATTCTTTTGTATGGCTGACGCAAGGGTGAATTTTGTTGAGAAACACTAGGAATGGGACTCGAGTGCAAAACGTGTTGTGACAGTTGCTGCGTTTCAGTTTTTGTGTTGGTGCTGGTGAAATGAAAACTAACATTGCCATGGAAAATGCTGTTTATAAAATGAAACGCGTGCCATCATGCTCTCAGTGCTAGTGGGTGGGGTAAAGCAAGTTGGAGGCTGCGGAGCTAGAGTGACGGTTTGGGGCGGTCCGACAAAATGTCTGAAATCTGTTTGCATTGGTCATTGTTCAGTTTGCTGTAGTTTTTGAGACTGTTAAGATTTTTGTGACCGGATATCTGTACTATCTGGTTGGCAGGAACACCATCCTGGCTCAGCTTTTGGATGAGACGCTTTCTTGCACTGAATAAGAAAATGGTTTTTTGTTTAACTACCTGGCATTTTACTGTTTTTGCGTAAAATTAATTCAATTACAGTTATTGCTTGGTTGTACATAAATGACCGAGTTTATCAAATTCAGTGAATCTTTTAACAAACATGAGTTTGTGTGGTATCTGTGTTCTTTTTTTTTAATGTAATATGTATTGAATAAAATAGATGAATATTGAAATATGAATTGTTCAAGCTGTCAGAATGAAAATATGTTGAAAGAGTACCTGTAAATTCTGCATGATAAATGAATTAATGTTTTTGATCATTTATTGTACTTGTGACTGAGAAAGTGTCGATTCTTACAGATGGTGGTCTAAGATAAAGACATAGAAGATCTATCTATTTTTGGCATACCAGACAAGGATATCCGTCATTTTACCGGGGCTAGGTATTTCCATCTCACCATAGGGTCGAGATGAAATTCACTCGCACCAACATCCGGTATGGCAGGAAATCATGTACAATGTTAGCAGCTGACGGCGTCAACGCACAACATGTTTCTGATATGCAATAAAAAAAATATAATCTATCACGGGTATTCGGTTCAGATAGGGAATTCCAACCCTCGGTATAAGTCAGGGCTGTCTCTAATAGTTTGAAATAATCATGCAATAACTAAAAATCCTTACCTTAATTAGCACCAAAAACAGGAGATTGCATGTATGTGCTTATCAGTGGGGGAGATACCCGCGGACCCGCTAACAATCTCTATCGCTTTGCTCGATCACTTATGGTAGCCGCTTGTCACATCAAAGTAGCCACCTGTTTCAAAAATTAGAGACAGCCCTGTAAGTGTTGGAATTCCCTATCTTCACCGGACACCCATGACAGATTCGTATAGTGTTTGTATGTTGTATCTTGTTAATTTTATATTTGAAAAACATTTTATTTGTTTTTTTATAAAATGATTTTTAGGTAACCATACCGTGTGATTTGTTTTTTTATAAAATGATTTTCAGGTAACCATACCGTGTGTCTTTAGGATTTGTCCCTGTCTTTGTTTTTGTTTGGCGTTCAGTATCCAGCATTACATATTCCTCCCCAGTCTGATCATCAACGTGTAGTTTGACATCTCCCCAACATAGACAATGGATTTCTTGCATATCGAATTAGGTTGAGCGCCCTTGGATTTGAATCTCCGAGGGTTTGAGCCTCGTACATTTTGTCTAGGTGCCAATCATTGAGAGGTTCTGCGGTTTTGGGCTTGTTCCCATATCCCTGGCTTTAAAGACTTTTTTGCCTGCCTTTCAACACCATTATACACGTATTTATAAAGGGAGGTAATCACTATAGAAAAAAAGTTGTTCCAAAAACAGTGAAATTTATTGATGGTAATTTGACTGTTTGAAAACAATGGACTACCACTTTTATTTCACTGAGAAAATTATATAAACCACTGGAAAGCATAAAATAAAATGAATTACGTAGCTGCTCACCTCAGTCATCGCTCTACCCACCAACCATCAACCCAATTATAAAAATAATGTTTTACTTGTTTACTTCAAAATGACATGTACATCAATTCTCAGCTCACTCGCGCCCCCTACACCCCTTCGCAAACTCACTGGTGTTAAAATGGATTGCGCTTGCATGTTCGCGTGCGTGCGTGCGTGCGTGCGTGGCGTGCGTGCGTGCGTGCATGAGAGAGAGTATGATGTGGTATACCTGTTTTATTTTTAAATTTATCAGTTGTAGCACACATATTGCCACTCCACACTGAGTTCCGTCGGTGTGTTCTTGGGCATAACACTTTCCCTTAGCCCCGTCCGTCGGATGGGGACGTAAACCGGGCGGTCCCGTGTATCGGTCTATCCTTCGAGCACGTTAAAGAACCTAGGAATATGTTCGATAATAAGAGTACGGCAGGTTTCAGGATTCATATGCATCCTTTCCCCTCTCTCTGGGGCGGCTCTAAATAACCTATACTGTGTTGATGAGCCGTTAAACAACATTCAATTCAATTCAATTGTTTTATTCCACCTCTCTCCAAACATTCTATTTTCTAATTTTCCCTCAACTTTCTGTGTTGTTGATAGTGTAGATACACAGTACATACCTTTGCCCATCTCTGTTATCTCCGCCAACAACACATTGTGCCTATTTTTTCATAATATTCTTCATTCTTTACGTATATTATTTAAGGGTACACAGGACATACCTTTACACATGCCACCCATACCCTTTAACCCCTCACCAACCGCCCCCACCCCCTCTCCCACACACACTCCCACACTTTATCCTTATTGCTTTCCTTAAAATGTCCTCTTTATCATTCGTTCTTATTGTTGAAGGATGTATCTCTGCTATTTCGTTAAAGACTGCTCGTTTAAGGAGCGAAGCCTCGTTTTTGATGATAAGTCAGGTGTATAATTTGTATTTCTCTGAAGAATGTCATGCTGCACTGTTCTCAGACAGCTTTTCTTATGTTCTCTTATTACCTTGTCATACCCCCGCTTTCACAAAGGCATACAGTTCACACGTGATATGATGTGTCTCGGCATTAATGGTTTTCGATTCTACAATATTTTTTTTACAGAATTATGGACTTTGTTTTAATTAGAATTTCTTTCACATTAAGAAATTAACAGATATTTTAGACATGTATTATTCTTGATTTTGCCCATCATCGGCTACAGCAAAAAAGCGGGGGTATTCATCACCTTCAGTGATAGTTCTCTCACAACAGGTTCTTTTAACTGCCTTTGATGCCAATAATGGCTTGCAAATTCGGTTGATCTATTTTGTTGTTTGGTTTGGTGGAACTGACTGACGTGATCATCTCTTTGTTTAACAACGATTTGTCCTAACTTCTGAGATGTCACTTTCATTTCTGACAATTTTGCGACATCCCGTTTTGCGTAGTTTGTATGGTGAGCGTATATTTTCATTCAAGCAGAAGCGTGTGAACGCCCCCAGTCTGTTTAACTTTTGAATTCTGATCAAGTATGTTGGATATTACAAGTTAGACAGCCAGACAGACGATGGATAAAAGGAGACCGAAGGATTGACTGACATATGAACTATAAGTCAGCAATGCTAGGCAATTAATCACTAATTAAATATGGATGGAAGTATCATTCTTTGGTTAATTATTTACAGTTGTACATACAATACGTTTCACACTGAATTCCGTACGGTCCGATATTGAAAAAAAGAATGCAAAATTGTTAGAAAATACGCATGACGTGAAGAGAATGATTGGAGAGTTAATTAAATTAGACAACAATTAAGTTATTGAGCGGACTTAGTAAATATTCAACACGTTAACCAATACAGGGGCAATTACTCTGGGATACAATGATCGGTTTTGGCTAGTTATCAACCTGTATCAAGATTTATTTGGCCATAAGCATTTTGTCAAAGTTACGTTTACGTTGGATTATAATTTCTCAAGTTATTGAGCAAACAGTATCTGTCTATTTCAACAAATGTCACCAATTAAAGAGCAATAACTCCAGTCTTATCCAGAAGTGATCCGCTCGACTGGGATATCTTGGCCATTAGCAGTGTATCCATGTTTGGTTAAAATCAAATTATAAGTATTCAAGTAACTGAGCAGACATTGTCATTTCAACAAGTTTCACTAAATGGGAGATAACTCCGGCAATACTGGTCTGGCTGATTATCACAGGGTAGACAACTCCATGCTTACAGGTGCGATCTGCCTGGATATCACATTTGTCCGAGATATTTTAGCCATAAGCATTTTGTCGAAGTTTGGTAAAATATCAATTAAAAATTATTAAAGTTATTCAGCAAAAAATCGTCGATTTCGAAGAAATTCACCAATAAAGGGGAGATAACTCAATGTTACTCAACTTATTAAGAAGCACATCGTCAAAGTCAACAATTTTCACAAATTAAGGGGCAATAACTCCAGGAGTACTTGTTTAATCTTGTTGGTTATCGAACTTGACCGAGATATTTTGTCCATACATATTGTGTCCAAGTTTGATTAACTTTGGATTATAATTATTCGAGTTATTCAGCGGACACTAAATGTCCCTTTTTTTAGCACTTGGTTAACCGTTGACCTACTTTATGACCTTATATGGCCTGAATGGCAATGACATCCGGTATTCGGGACACTCCAATAATTATCATGGTATCAATGAAACACTTTACTAAAAATGCCATCAACTCGAAGAAAAGGTGTTTTATTGCAGAATGGCCGCCTACTATCTCATGAAAAGAAATTGTTTTCATCTTTAATATGATTCTCATATGAATATGATATGATACTTCATCTAACATGAAAGGTATATAAGAATTGTGATACTAGGTATCATATAATTTCTATATGTGACATATTGGAAATGTATATCAGAACACTTGGGAACTTTGTATCACTGCTTTGGTAATCATTTTTTTCTTGCCAGAGTATGATGAGATTTGAGAATGACGGAAGTATTTAATAAATATAAGTTAACATTGAACAAAAGGTTGCATCACTTGATAACAACATAAATAAAGGTTTGTAGCAACAATTTAAGAATTTGTTGACATTGAACCTCCTATATTGAAAATCGGGTACACCTTGAAAAGTCCTCTTGCGATTTTACAGATCTCTTATCAGATCCAAGCTGGACTACGGCTCAAACGTATATGGATCGACTCGTAAGTCATACTTGCGGATGCTCGATCCTATACATAATCAAAGATTACGACTCGCCTAAGGTGCCTTTCGTACATCACCAGCCTAAAGTCTATATGTTGAAGCTAATGAACCATCACTGTCTCATAGACGGGACAAATAAGCCCTTCAATATACCATTATATTACAATCTAACCCTTCAAATCCAACTTTCGATACTGTTTTTAATCCTAATTATGAACCTCTTTTTGATCGAAAACCGAAGGCCATCGGCCATTTGGTCTTAGTATTAAACCAAAATTAAGAGACACTGAAATCGACCTAAATTTGATTGCCAAGTACAAAGTACCGCAAATTCCACCGTGGACTTTCGAAAGACCAACAATTATTTCTGATCTTTGTAATAATAACAAATCCATTACGGATCCTACTATCTTTCAAAGCAAATTTAATGAAATTAAATCGAAATACAGTAACTTTCAACATATATACACAGATGGTTCTTAAGATGGAGACAAGGTAGCTGCAGCAGCTGTTGTTCACAAACATAGCATAAAGAGCCGCCTGCCTTACAAGGCCTCTATCTTCTCAGCTGAACTTAAGGCAATTGAACATGCCTTAAGTTTTATTCAGGACTCTGATGAAGACAATTTCGTAATCTTTTCTGATTCCCTTTCATCCCTTCAAGCACTGGGTAATATGAAACATGATAATCCAGTTGTGCTTCAACTTTAGAAAAGTACAATTCTCTTATAGTTGATAATGTTATTATTTTCTGCTGGCTTCCAAGCCATGTAGGAATACGTGGTAATGATAGAGCTGATAGTGATGCTAAGGCAGCATTATGTTTACATAAATCTAATACCAAATTACCTTATACTGATTTTTTTAAAAGTTGTATCAACACATATATTCGTAAATCTTGGCAAGCTGCTTGGGACTTGTCGGTGAACAATAAATTCCATTCTATTAAGCCGTTACTCGTAGAATTGCGTCATTCTAGTAGACCCATTCGTCGAGAGGAAGTTGTCCGAGCCAGGTTCATGATAGGGCATACACACTGTACGCATTCATATTTATTACACCGTTAACGGTCAAACATATCTTGTTGGAATGTGTAGACTTCGATCCTATGCGACAAAGATACTACACTGTTAATACTTTGAAAGAGTTATTTGATACTATAGATTTTAGTCTTGTTTTAGATTTCCTTAAAGAAATCAGACTTTATAAATCAGTATAATATTTTCCTATATATATTAAATTGTTTACAAGCCCGTTGACGGGCATTTGTTGATTTACATATATACATAGTTTATATTGCTACCGTGTCATCCCTTATTTGTAGATAGTTTTATCTTTATACGTTTACATTATTTTTAATTACTGCTTCATTCTTTCATGATTCATCGGTTTTTGCGCACAATATGACCTATTTATGTGTCGACGCGCCATAAAACACCATTTATTCATTCTAGTAGACCCATTCGTCGAGAGTAAGTTGTCCTAGCCAGGGTCAGGATAGGGCATACACGCTGTACTCATTCATATTTATTACAAGGTGAGCAGTTGCCAGAATGTATACCCTGTTTACACCGTTAACGGTCAAACATATCTTGTTGGAATGTGTAGACTTTGATCCTATGCGACAAAGATACTACACAGTTAATACTTTGAAAGAGTTATTTGATACTATAGATTTTAGTTTTGTTTTAGATTTCCTTAACGAAATCAGACTTTATAAATCAATATATGTTCCTATATATATTAACTTGTTTACAAGCCCGTTGACGGGCATTTGTTGATTTACATATATAGTTTATATCACTACCATATCATCCCTTATTTTTTAATAGTTTTATCTTGATATATTTACATTAGTTTTTAATTACTACTTAATTTCTTCATCTTTCGTCGGTTTTTGCGCACAATATGACCGATTTATGCGTCGACGTGCCGTAAAACACCATTCATTCATTCATTCATTTAAAAAGAAAATAAGAAGGTTGTGAAACCCGTATTAGAAGTCAGTGACTTCCTCCACCATCGTTGTGCCTTTAACTTCTTTCAAAAAATCCGGCAAACAATATGTATAACCACGAACCGTATTGCGACTCCTCAAGTAAATTCTCGTTTCGGATTTACACCAGAATCGTAACACAAGTGACCTTTTTCAAATGTGTGTGACCGATCAACTAAATCACATACACACGCCACATATTCAAATCTGATTAGCGGATGAACTGTGCATGTATGTCCCTTGAAGGGAGCTGGGGCTCATATTTCCTACATCACGTTTACCTTGTTAGTTCAATAACGTTTCAAGAAACTCGCATTACCTTCCCTGAAGACTCGGCCAGTGGAGTCAAGGTACTCACTAAAGCCGAGCTGCTGTTGGACGGTAAAATCAACAGCGAATTAATTTAAAGGGACTACTTTCACTCTTGAAGTCTTTTAATATCGAGCGTAAAATAGTACCCTCATGTTTTTATTTCAATGTCAGTTTTATTTTCAGGATTTAAATATCCAGGAAATAAAAAGTGAATTTCATGTTGTTGTTTTCTTACCATGTTTTATGATGAAAATAATGCATTAATACTCACCAGTAAGTAATATGACAACATAATTGTGTTTTGAACCATATGTATAAATCATCATATATTACATAGAATTATCTGTAAGCATTTTGCTGTCGATCTTATCACTTCATGTTAATTTGGTCATTTTATACCCCCGCCTAACAAAGTGAAATGGAATCACGCTATCGGTAACGTCCGTCGCATGGCGTCCCATCTTGCCGCGTAACATGTCCTTTCTCAAACAATTGTTATGGGTTTCTCCCAAACTTCATATACAGATAACAGCTGATGGCATATGTCCCTACATCACACATTGTTGATTGTCTAATTGTGCCAAGCCTTGTCCGTCCGTCAGTTCGTCGTTTTTGCTCATATTCTCAAAATGCTTTCACGAATTACTTTTATATTTCATTGTTGATTACATGCGCTAAGGTCGTACAAAAACATTCCGTCATATTTCTGATCACCTGCGAACACATGGACGACGGGTGGACAACACGTCATCCCATACGGTCACCTGGCATTCGTAGAGCTTAAAACTAGCTGGATGTAGCGAGTTTTTTTCTTCAAGACTTAAGACTGCCGTATAGGCCTTTAAGTATCTTCCTAGGAGAAGAACATCATAAGTATCTTACTTTCGTTCTAATCCTTTTTCTTCTATTGTGTACAAATATTAAGTTGTAAAAAGCTTGTGAAATAAAATATGTTTAAACCAATTATCTTGTGATTGTTTCAATACTACTATAAGTCTCCGCTTTCAAATATTATTGGAACACAGAAAACGGACACCACTTGACTGTATCGGTTTAACCGCAGTGGGTTACCTTTTCATTGGCGTTAGATTAACCACATGTGATTTTGTCGCCTATAAAAGTAATAGTCTCTGGTTTAACAGTTGCAATGCCTTTTAACAGATCCACGAGAACTATTGAAATACTTGATTTTTAAAGTTTTAATTTATCATACACGATTTGCTGGAAATTCTACTGATCTGCATTTATTTACAAATTCATTTTTAAACAAGGAATGTTTAAGTGACTTACTACGGAAACAGCTTGAAAGAAGACAGTATTGCATTAACGGACGCTCTGAAGATCTCTCTTAATAGTTAATTATACGTGCAATTTATTTATTTAATAAGTGTTATATATTTATTTTATTTATTTCACAATTGTGTTCACTCAATAGACAAAGATGAAAATCAGCTATACATATTTCACCACGGTAAGTTTTGCTTTATTTATATGTCTTAATACGATTTGTCTACAGTAAGCATTACGTGTTCACGCCTTAATTCCATTAAGCGGTGGGAAAGCTTAGCAGAATTGTACAACGCGTATTTCGACAATAAAACGCATTTAAAAACATTGTTTACTGAAAAACATGCGACAAACTGTTTAAATTACCTATTAAATGTTTTAAGTTTATAATATGCGATGTTTTAAGCCGAAATTAAGGATTTATTACACGCCCTAGCCAATCCCGTTTTCGCTTCTTGGAGAAGGGGTTGGATGGGGTATGGAAGTTAATACTCGGATCACGTAATGTTTGCTTTTTCAGTAATCCATCCCTTTAAATGGACACACGACAGTCTTGCAGTTTTTATTATTAAAAGCATCACCTCGTTTTATTAATTTAGTAAAATTTTGATTTTAAACGTTCTTGCCTGTAATTAAATACAATTTTGAATTTCAGTTTTTCTTAGTTATATCTGCCAGATGTTTATCTATATTACTGGTGCAATATTATCAACAGTTAATAATAGATGAACATATTTGGTTTAAACTGTTGTAATAATTACTATTTATGATTGAAAAAAATGCCGGTTATGTATAAAAAATAACGGGACGCCGTGAACTTTTAAAACAATCAAGATTGCCGTGTGGGACACATATATAATTACAGTTATAGTGCCAAGTTATATTCAAAAGACAAACTTATTTCTTTACAAATAGGCTGCTTGTAGACTCGATTAGATCAATCTTTTCGTTGGGGTGTAGGAGTCCGACGTAATTGACATATAATGATTTTTCTCTTCAAATGGGTCTGAACATAATAAATTAGCCTAAAAAATGAACAGTTATTTACAAAGAAATTAATTCAGCACATAACGATTCACTCCGTGAGCATTACGTGGTCAAGTCTTAATTCCATTAAGTGATGGGAAAGCTTATATTAGAGGAGTTTATAACGGATATTTCGACAATAAAACACGTTTAAAAACATTTTTACTGCAAAAAATGTGATAACCTGTTTAAAATTACCTATTAAATGTACCTATTTAATGTACCAATATTACAATATGCAAACTGTTGAAGCCAAAATTAAGGTAGGTTTTATATCTTAAAGCCCGGGTTGGATGGGGTATGAAAGTTAGAATACAGTACA
Source organism: Cyrtodaria siliqua (assembly GCA_037043455.1). Classification (NCBI taxonomy): domain Eukaryota; kingdom Metazoa; phylum Mollusca; class Bivalvia; order Adapedonta; family Hiatellidae; genus Cyrtodaria; species Cyrtodaria siliqua. The sequence continues at coordinate 21,864 of JAWPHD010005053.1, forward strand.
GACATGGGGAGGGATTTTGAGCCGTAGGGTTATACAAGCAACAAATATTTTGAGAAGATTTTTTATAAACAGTGATATATTTGTTTGAAGCTATTGGAAATGCTAAATAAGGATGTGACTTTCTTTTTTTTTATTATTTAAAACACACACCAAAAAACACACTTATTTCGTTACACAAACGATTTGCTTTGAATAAATTGCATGCTTGGCATTGACAAGAAACACCCCCACACCCCACAGACCCCCCCCCGCACCTCATAACCCCTCCCCCCCCTCCCCTCACCACACACACACAATTAATTCCCAAGAATTAGACATATCTACAGAACTTTATCATTGACTCCGAACATACACAGCTTTGTATCTCGTCTATGGAATCGACATGCATTTCATGCGCTAAATTTATTTTGCTCAGTATATATAAGATGCCCTATATAATTCGAATGATGAAGCCTTCCTCTGTATTACATTCAAATAAATGCACAATTTCTCCCAGAGGCCATTACATTGACCTCTGTCAACGTCTAAGAAAGTAGTCTGCGCTCAGATGATAATTTGTCACATGACCATAGCTGGCAACCATTATGAAAGTTAATACTCGGACGTACTTGTGAATTTGCCATATACTTCGAATGGAATCGGACATAAATGCCTAAATTAACCCCGATGCGTAACCTATAATAGCACATATTACGTGGTCCGAGTATTTTAATTGCTTGTTATACAACAAAAGGAAATGCAAGAGAGCAATTAAATATGTTGGCAGTTGTGTCTAGAAATATCCATGCACTGAAGCCATCCAGGCTCATTAGTATTTGCCGTCAGGCGCTATAAGGCGATATCAACAGCACTCATTGTGTGAAGACGTCGGTGTCTGTATTGTGTAAGGTTTCTGTTCTGTATTTAGTGAAACTTATTCAGTTTTGTGAGTGGTGTATTTCAATTCAATAAAAACAATAGGATGCGACTTTTTTTTTTAGATATATGTGACCCATTATCCATTTTATTTTATACGCCCGTAGGTACATATTCTAAAGTGGCGTAGTCCGTCGTTCGTCCGTCTCTATCTGTCCGTTAACGTTATATGACAACTGATTGTGGCTTATAACTTTCAAAGTATAAGGTCTACAACAATGAAACTTTGTAAACTCTTCAGCATTTTCCAATGAATAGCTATGATAAAGGCCCGTAACTCTCTGATTCATATGTTTTAAATTATTCCCCTTTGAAAAATATTAACCTGGAACTTACCATTGTTTTACAAGATAACTTTCGAAGTATTAAGTGTACACTAATTAAATTGTGTACACATATTCAAAATGATCCAATGAATACACCTTATAAAGGCCCCTAACTCTCTAATTCATATTTGTTAATGGTTTCCCTTTGAAAAAGATTTAACCTTAAACCTTGCCAAAGACGGGCGTATATATCCCGCTTGGTCGAGCTCTTGCTTTCGTTTTTGAGAAATCGCATGTAACTTCAATACAACCTAATGTATGTAAAAAAAAAAATCACAGAAATCAAATCGAATTACATTAAGTTTATCCAGACTCATGTATATGATATTAATATACTATGAGGATATGCGAAAAAAGACTGGAATATTACTTTTACTGCCTTGCAGTGCCTCGGAAAAAAATGGCAGATTTTGGTGAAAAAATAGACATTTCGAGAAAAAAGAAATATTTCCCATATATATATGATTTTTTTCTCTGAGATGTGTGCTTCAAGATAATGACCTGTTCTGAGAAAAGCGCAATTAATTATAAGACTTAACATTTCTGAAAATTGGTGGGTTTTGAAACCAAAAATCAAAACGCTCAACTTTTTCGTTGATTTAACATCTACATAAAAAAAAATTCTCATTTAAAATAGATTGCAAAAATATTACCAATCATCCATTCAGTAGTATTTAATGTTTTAAGTTAATTCATACTCTGTGGACAGACAGTGATGCGCTACGCATGAAAGCTATAGCGGCTAAACACAATATATCTATTTCTGGTCTTGAATAAATTAAACGAACTAGACTTGATTTTAGTGTATTAAGAAACGTCTTCATTATTTAAAAAAGTAATTGGGTATAAAATTATGAAAAATAGTGACAAATACGTAACATTTTGAAAACAGTATGTTTTTTATGCACTTTGTCACTCTTGGATAAGTATGCGCGAAAGAGATGCGCATTGCCAAAAAGATGCGTGTAACGAACTGTAAGAAATGTCCTGAATTATTGTGGTCGTAAAACTTATTCCGATACTTTTAATGAGAATTTGTTTACAGAGTGCTCCAGATATATCTCCTTATTTATATCAGCAGACGACATAAACTGTCTCAGTTTCCATATTTACTAGTAATTACAATCTGCACTTTCGTATATCGAAATAAGCCTTCTATTTCTATCATTCGATAGCAGTAGTTTTATTCTCACTTGTCAATATTATTTCCAATTTAGACATTTAAATATAGACAAATATCGCCATCTGTTTAGATGGGTAATGTCATATCTATTTTCACTTGTTGGTTTTACATGTTATAATGTACTTTAGGCTGGTAATATATTTATATACGTAGTGTTACAACTGTACGCCCGTTTGCTTGTCCGTCAAGTCCAAACTACCGTGCGTACGTCACGTTTGCGTTTCTGGTTAACCTCCCTACTTTTTCCATGACCAGCGTTTTGTTTGATTTACATTTGGATAAATGATCACGTTTCCAGCATGTTTACAGATTTGCACGTTTTTCAATGCAAACATTGAAACTTTGCTAAAAAATAAAAAATAAAAAATAATATATGCAATAGTCTTCATTGAGAAATAAAATATACATTAATAATCTCCCCTTTTTAAACCTCAAAAGTTACAACGGATTCCTTCGATATATATATATTTATACATATTTTTACAAAATTGCAATTTTATTGGATATGTGACACATTTGTTCTAATTCATGATATTGAGCCCCACAACACCCCCCCCCCCCCCCACCCCCTCCCTCCCCCACCCCAACCCTCCTCCCAACAACCAAACCCGACCGGTAACACGAACAAGTTCAACGACTTCATAATTACGTCCACTATTACGTAAACGCGAAACTCGTCACGTCTTTTTTAAAATCATGATTCAGTTTATTATGGCAACCTGGCCAAATAAAGAAGGTACTTTTGAATTGATTTAAAGTTGTAAAACTACGCAGTTGCATTGCTGTACTGCATAACGAATTAGATAATCAATTTATATTTAGTTAGCCTAATCCGCTCAACTCCGCCCGTATTTATAAAGCAACTTAGGTAGAAAATATTACTTAAGTCAAAATTTAAAAGATTTGTTTTACATATTTTCAATATGTTATTAACCTGTCAGCAGCACTACAGAGCTCCTATGTTAAGATATAGTTTTAACTGTGGGTGTTATTAATCCATAGCCTCATTAAACACATAATAAGTTATAATAACAGGTTTTCCATTGACGGAATGGTCATAATTTTAAAAATGACAATTTCGTTCTAAATTGTTGTATTTAGTTTTTCTTTTCTCAACAATTTAGTTTCTCCTGTAGATAAAATTGACATTATTTAAACAAATATAGTTGATATAAGTTCGCGGAAGAACACCATAATGCCTATAAACTATATGCCTTTGCTGTAGATGTGGAGTGCGTGGTCCAGTGGTAGAGCGCTGAACTCCAGATCGAGAGGTCGTGGGTTCGATCCTCGCCACGGCCACGTTATTTATCCTCGAGCAAGATATTTAATCTTCATTACTTAGTACTGATTCTACCCAGGAAGCCATCGAGAGTGATTAATCTAAGTTAAAAGAACGTGTTTCGCAATCGATGTAAAATAAATATGAGTTAAACAAAACTCTTGATGTTGACATAGCCTTAGCGACCATAATGGAAGTTTGCGTATAATGAGTGAAATGTTACTTCAATAGTATGACATAATACCGAATAGGAATGACAATAGTACAGACCTATATCTGCCCTACCCACTTATTTCGCATTCATGAACTGACGTCATGATTTTTAGTTTGGTATGTTAACCTTTTGAGAAAACATTTAGACTGACCAATTAAAAAAATACTACATGTAATGTAAAGTGCCTTTAACAATGCAATAAACTATTCAAAGGTTTTAGTATTTGTCCGCCTTTATATTGGAAGGGGCTGGTCATTTCTGTTAGGAGTGGACTGACAAATGTTGACACAGCTCAGTCATGTTTGAATAAATGAGAAGTCATTTCCGTATATTTATCGAATTTGGGAACACAGAAAGACAATTTATTGAGGTATGGAACCACCACTTAATTTACCATAGACATCAATGTTAACATGTCGCGTATTAATTTGGGAATACAGAACGTTCAACAGTTTACCGATATATTGAACCACCAATTAATTTCCCCATAGACATCAATGTTAATATGTCGCGTATTAATTTGGGAATACAGAAAGATCAACGGTTTATTGAGGTATGGAACCACCAATTAATTTCACCATAGATATCAATGTTAACCTGTCGCGTATTAATTTGGGAATACAGAAATATCAACAATTTATTGAGGTATGGAACCACCAATTAATTTACCATAGACATCAATGTTAACATGTCGCGTATTAATTTGGGAATACAGAACGTTCAACAGTTTACCGATGTATTGAACCACCAATTAATTTCCCCATAGACATCAATGTTAACATGTCGCGTATTAATTTGGGAATACAGAAAGATCAACGGTTTATTGAGGTATGGAACCACCAATTAATTTCCCCATATATATCAATGTTAACCTGTCGCGTATTAATTTGGGAATACAGAAAGATCAACAAGTTATTGAGATATGGAACCACCAATTAATTTACCATAGACATCAATGTTAAAATGTCGCGTATTAATTTGGGAATACAGAACGTTCAAGTTTACCGAGGTATTGAACCACCGATTAATTTCCCCATAGACATCAATGTTAACATGTCGCATATTAATTTGGGAATACAGAAAATTTAACAGTTAACCGAGGTATAGAACCACCAATTAATTTCCCCATAGACATCAATGTTTACATGTCGCGTATTAATTTGGGAATAAGAAAATTCAACAGTTTACCGAGGTATGGAACCACCTATTAATTTCCCCATAGACATCAATGTTTACATGTCGCGTATTAATTTGGGAATACAGAAAATTCAACAGTTTACCGAGGTATGGAACCACCAATTAATTTCCCCATAGACATCAATGTTAATATGTCGCGTATTAAGGATTTGCCGCAACTTCAAATCAAGTACGGAAAATGCGTCAGCGCATCTGTGAAGTTTTCTGGACGGCACTCTTGAGTTTATCAACCATGAAACTTACCAATTCGACTAATTAATCCTGTATCATTTTGACATTAATTCAAAACTGCTTGCATATAATTAGTGAAGTGATTATTACTTCACTGATATAATTAAATAACAATTTGAGATTTCAGTGGTCTTCGTTATTCTATCAATTTGAAAGTTTGAAATATATTATTGGTGCAATATAATATATTGTCAGTAATATGTAAAAATAATTTGCTGTAATCTAATTATAAATATCAAGCATTAAAATTAGCTTTTCGATTCATTAATTCAGTGTCATTTTAAATTGA
>JAWPHD010005053.1:32500-172036 GCA_037043455.1 Cyrtodaria siliqua
TGGTTCAAGCCGTTTATATTGTGCCTTTAGAATTTGGATTGTCAAAATGTGTTATATATATATAAATCAAAAAATCAAAATGTCTGAATCACCATGAAGATTCATATAAAATGGTGAAAGCGCTTGTGACAATTAAAGCAGACAAATTATACACCGATGGTTGAATTATTATATATAACATATATGTCTCGGGACAGGGACTTTAACGTCAGATATCGTCATTTTCAAACCTTGAACGCTCGTGTCCGTCCTGGATAAATTAGCATTCCCACTCCATGACGTACATACATTGTAATCACATTTAGATAAATGAATCAATTCTGCTGTCTACACAGTTGGTTTAATAGGTCATTATCTGGTCTTGTGTAAACTCATGAATGAAATATATCATGAATGAACCTAGTGACCGGTCATGGAAATGATCTATAATCGCTATTTGCCCAAAGCTAAAACAAACATTTACTCAACGCACACAATCGTCATTAAATTTCATGTGTTAATTAACAATACTGACGTTTTCATGAAGGTACGGATATGAAGACAAGGTTAAATGTATGTCCTAAATTATGTACAGGAAAGTGTCACAAAGTACACAGATCGACGTAAAGCTATTTGCTATGCTAGACTGCCAGGTAAAACTGAGTGCGGATAGGGGAAATGAACGCAACGGCTGTCATGCGGATAACCTTATCCCGAAAGCTATCGCTACTCAACAAAGCCTTTGACTATCTCCGTAAAATACGAATATCGATATCGTTCAATACCATATTAACTTGCTTTCATCTTCATTCATCTTCATTCATCAAAAAAAAAAAGTTCTTTTTCAAGTTGTTCAATGTGGCTCGGACAAGTTCGTAAATAACGAACATTTCCGATACCATCAGACTGCTGCACGAACATTCTCAAAAGTTCAGGTCGGCATTTTGATACAAAACATGTTTCTGAACAAGTCTAGTTGTCTTGCTGGCTGGGTTGCTTGTAATTTCTCTAAAAATCTGAAGTTGTAGCCTGATAAGTGAAACACTTGCCCCATGACCCTTTACAACACTCCGGGAACCGCCAAGAATAACAAAATACAATGTGTTAACATTTAGTACAGCATCTTTATTGAAATTCTAAAATTAACAAACATTGCAATCTTTAAATCTGACGAGATCAGGTAATTGAATTAGTTAATCGATAGAACCATAGCCTATATAAAAACAAATCGTATACAATTGCCTATGATCAATGCAAAATTAAATCTACTCACCAAAAAAAAAGTATCCCTTCTTTTTGCTGGTATTCCCATAGGCCAGATTTTGAGGACCTACAAAGCTTTAATGAAACAATGTTTGACGTTTTTAAGTAAACAGTTTCAAATTTTGCCAAGCAATACTCTTTTACGGAGGCTATGGAAACCTTACAGGCAGGTAATTTGATGGTTTTTGATAATCAAACGCTGCTACCTACATAATCGGTGTTGTATTTTCTGTGATTATTTCGAAAGTAACATATAGGGAATGTTGTCTTTGATAAATTGAAGTAATGTTGATAGATTTCATGTGTTTTACGAAAATGCATGATTTAAGTAAAAAGGGCGATAACTCCTTTGTGTACAGAGCTTCTCAAAAAAAACCTATTGGTGGTAGTCGATCTAATTATTCTATATACATCATTTATTATTTCCTGTTTTTCTCTCTAAATAATAAGGGAAAGAAAAATGGGTACTTTTTATTTTTCATCAGTATTTAAATACTCAATTTTTTACCGTTATACAAGCATTAGTTTGAAGAATTAAGGAAAGGTTCACAAACACGGTATAAAGAGCCGCCTGCCTGACGATGCCTCTTTCTTTTCAGCTGAACATGAAAGCAATTGAACTTACTGTAAACTATTGAACTATATTCAGGAATCTGATGATGACCATTTCATACTCTTTTCTGATGCCATTTCATCTATTCAGGCACTGGGTTATATGAAACATGATAACCCAGTTGTGCTTCAACTTTTAGAAAAATACCATTCTCTTATAATTGATAATGTTATTATTTTCTGCTGGATTCCAAGCCATGTGGGAATACGAGGTAATGATAGAGCTGATAGTGCTGCTAAGGCAGCATTATTGTTACATGTATTTAATAGCAAACTGCTTTAATTCTGCAAACCTCTTGAGATTTGTCCGTGAACAATAAACTGCATTATATTAAAGGAAACTTCATTCACTTTCCCTTAGCCTCGTCAGTCGGATGGAGTCGTAAGCCGGGCGGTCCCTTGTAACGGTCTTTCCTCCGAGCACGTTAAAAAACACAGGCATCTATTCGATAATAAGAGTAGGGCACGGTTCCCGGACTCCTATGTATCCTTCCCTCTCTCTGGGGCGGCTCTAAATAACATATACTGTGTTGATGAGCCGTTAAACAACATTCAATTCAATTGTATGTTTTCTGCTTCTATTATATATGTTTCGTTTCAGGATCTAGACTGTGGACTAGGTTACAGATGCCAAATGGTACGAAGCACGTGCGAATACCCGCCTTGTCCACATTTTCCTACTTGTGTTCGTAAGTCATCTAGTTTGTATAATGTTTTTTTTTGTACAAATACTGAACCTTTGTTTCCATCCCGTTAGTCAGTTAAGACGACATGTAACGTTGTTACAGTCTTTATATGCTGTTGAACAAATGCACGTCAGTGTCAACATTGAGCACAGCATACTCATTGATGTGAAATACGGTGCACACTAGGCTTTTGCTAAAGCCCAATTACACCGTTGAGCAGGTTGCCCGCCAACCCACCGTTTAGAGCGATAATTGTGCATCCGGACAATGTGTAATTTATAGACACAACTGTGGTATTACTTGTTGTTGTTGGTGTAATGTTATTGCTTGTACACAGGTTGCTATGCATATGCATGTTTGCATTGACGTTTTGCGTGTGTGTGTTTATTTTAAATTCATCATTAATATCGGTAAGTATTTTAGATCAGATATTGAACTAGGCGCGCGAGTTGCATGACATGAATGATTGATGATAATACATGCACGAACGATGTGTGCAACATAAGAAAAACGCGAGTACTGCGCACATATATTTTCGATTAACTTAAAAATTCGTGTTTATTTTTGAATGCTTTTTGTTGTTTGTTTTTTTATAATATAAAGTACTATTTCCTTTTTCTTTTCATATTGGTTATAAGGTTTGGTTTATCCATTTACTCTACTTTATAATTCTTTTCTAAAAATTTAAATATATAACATAATTTTTACAGCATTTTTTGCAATTTGTATGTTGGTATAGACGCTGAATAGTAATAGCATATTTTGTTATTGATGATTTTTTGATCCACTAATTTAAAGGGACACTGTCCGTAAGTAAGCAGATATTGAGCATAACCACATAACTGTCTGACTTTTATTCAGTGAAATGTATACATCAAAACATGAGCATAGACCGTAAGAAGTCTGTAGTAATACATTCGTGAGTTTGAAAAAAAAAAGCTTTTAATTATTATTTGTGAATAAAGTGGGACCCACCATATTTGCCTTTCTGCGATCACGTGACTTCCATTGGCACATTAGGTTTTCACCATAGTATGTATTGCGAATATGGATAGCCCGGATAGCTCAGGTAGTAGCGAGGTCGGCTACTTCGCGCTCACTATTATTAGCGCGAGTGCATTTTTAGTTTGGGCTGCGAGTTCAAACGCCCGAAGCGGTTATTCTTTTTTTTTATACCGCGATTGAATTCCATCAAATAATCTTGCGTTTCATTAGTAAATTGTCAGTACTGATTTGTGTGTAATGTTTACGAATATAATTAGTGTGTGTTGTATAAGCTAAAAGTTACGGACAGTGTCCCTTTAAGATCAAGTCTGTCAACCAAAGTCTACTTACTTCATGCTTTTAAACTAAAATGTTGGTTCTTTTATAAATATGCATTTTAAACTGTAGGGGTCTGTTCTCAGACAAAAAACAAATCAAAAACACAAAAAAAGACAAAACAATCCACATATATCTTTAAGAAAAAATATAAAGTCACTCAGCGAAAAAAGTCGAATCGAAAGGCTGGTTTTCTGAGGACATGAGGCATATCTCAGCTCCTACATTATTGTATAACTTATACTAAATGAAGCAGGAGTTAAAATTGAAGACATACAATTATTGTTAAAAGACATTCAATATTTTATATAAAAACACACACGCATTTATCAATTAAATAATGTTACAATTATTGTTGTAATAATGACGTAAAGTTATGATATATGTTTGAATCACAGAGTTTTCGTATGCATTTACTTACTAGGTAGAAAGGAACTATTAGGAACACCCCTTAAGTATAGCCGAATAAACAAAATAACAAAATGTAAAACAATAAATCACCTGGTATAGAGGATTGTACTAATGATTTTTACAAATTATTCGGGAAAGATAAACAGTTATTATCTTCGTTCTCTATGCTTATGAACACAAACCACTATTACACAGAAAAAATGACCAAATCAATTTTATCCCAAACGAGGAAAATCATAACATTTCCTAATGAATTGGAGACCCATTTCACTTCTAAATGTTGGTCTGAAAATAGTATCCTCAGTTATTGCTAACATGTAAACTTATTACATAACATAACGAGGACACGACCGCAGTGTTGGGACTCTTTGTGTGTCAATACTTGTCATCTTACCGAATGCATTACGTGGTCCCACTTTAATTCCATTAAGGGATGAGAAAGCTTATAATAGCAGGGTTTTATAACGGATATTTCGACAATAGAACACGTTTAAAAACATTTTGTAATGAAAAAATGCGATAACCTGTTTACAATTACCTATTAAATGTTTTACTTTAACAATATGCAGACGTTTTAAGCCGAAATTAAGGTTTTTATTTCATACCCCAGCCAACCCCGTTTTCGCTTCTTGGAGAAGGGGTTGAATGGTGTATGAAAGTTAATACTCGGACCACGTAATGGTCTTAAATTAAATTAGGTGTGACACAAGGAGATCCTATGTCTCCTAATTAATTCACTATTTCATGCAAATGATTCCTCTTCAGGCCACAAAGAAAAATAGATATGTTTCCTACTGCATGCTTTGAATAAATAATAATTATCTAGATACAAGAACGTCCCAGTTAAATTACGCGTTCCTGTTACAAATTATAGGACACTTTCAACCATAAGACCATAATAATTAGTTTAATAGTTTATTAGCGTCGTATTGTTTACCTGAAAGAAAACGTTCAACTCTGAACGTATCATATGACATTCCAGGCAAATCATATGGCTTACCTAAATATTTTACACGTTTGCAGTATAATTCGGTAATAATTTGCATAGTTAACCAGTGCCCAGTGGATTACAGAAAATATAGAATGGTGTTATGTTTCACTTCCACGATGTAAGCTGTGTGATAAATCATCTTTCAGAACATTTGTTTTTTTCATTTTGGCATAAAAGGTTTTATGGTCGGCCCCTTAAACATAGGGTCGACTGGGCAACAGGAAACAGATCTTTGTTGGCTTTAACATTTAGTGATGACAAAATGACTGTCAATGTCGCCTTACAGACTATTAAACAATTCTCCACCTGTTCGGAATTAGGTCACCTGATAAAACTGGAGATATCAGGATTGGTTCCACTATTGCAAAAATAGAACAGACTAAAATACTTATTATAATTGGTCATTAAAATAGCTAACACTTATAGGGAGAGTAACAATTTAAAAAAAAAGTTAGCTGCACCAATTTGAATTCAATTCTGAACATTACATAAGCTGTTAGAATCCGTTACATATATATCCGTTATACGTGGAGAAATAAACCCGATTAAATCAAACACAATTTAATCATTAATGATTCCTACGAGGATGGCATTAAACTACTTTGCATTCAAACCCTTATTCAAGCTTTAAAGTGTTTGTGAATGTTGCAATGTCTCTTGGATCATCTAATATGTGCTCAAAGGAAATTATCTATTTTAAATTATGTTGGGAAATGCTCCCAAATAAGGGAGAGTCTATCCTTAAGAATCGAAAGCAATTCCAACTAGTGTGAATATTCAATAAATGTGGCTATTTGTTGTAAACGTGCATGGCTTGCTCTTTATATTTATCTAGCCCACCACGGTACACACACCATGAATGAAGTCCAACGACACGAAGGAAGGCATTCTTCTGGACCCCGGCGTCACCATTCGTCGCTTGTTTCGTCATTTTTGTGTAAGCATGTTTATGCCCTTTATTGAACTGCAGTGCAGGTTCATTCAAACAAATGTTCATCAGTGTGTGGAAGTCGCTCAAGATTCCTTAAAAGACTAATTGCAATATGTTCAATACATATGAAGGATGGCTTTTTGAACTAAAGACGTGTCGTGTTGTTGTCGTTTATTTCGCCCACACACTTTTGGTGCATGAGTAAAATATTGAAGGCTCAATCTCAATTATAGTATGTTCTAAAATAAATTTAAAAACAATCAGTGATTTCTGACGAACCGTTAATTACTTGCACGTATATATCCAAACGTAAAGGTAGCTATATTACGTCGGACATCGTATTGTGAAGTTTACACAAGATGTGACTTCTTTGAGATTAAGCCCAGATTTATCCCTATTAACTCGTTTTTTTAAGTTATTAATATGTCGAATTCGTCTTATTCATATCTCATTATGAGCCATCGAAGTAGGTATACAAGTGGAACACAGTCAAGCAAAAACAAGACTTTAAAACAAACATTAAGTACAAGGATACATAGAGGTAAAGTATGAACGAGACACAAGAATCATAAAAGGATTGACAACTGGGGCACCACCTCGGTCAGGGGAAAAAACTGGGAGTTTAAATCAGGTTCTAAGGTGCACCAAACACCACTCATACCCTTCTCTCAATTAAGAGACAGTGTAATGAAAGAATTTTTATTTTATTTTTTTATTTTTTATTTAAATATATTTAGTCTTGGATATTTATGTTTTAATATTTATTTGTATATTCTACATTTATGTTTTAGTATTCATTTGAATATTCCCAGTCATAGAGATGTTATGGTTAATAGATTATAAGTATCTTTCATGGGTATCCGGTGAAGATAGGGAATTCCAACCTGAGGTATAAGTGTTTTTATCGGAACCGGTGCTCTTATACCGAGGATTGGAATTCCCTATCTGAACCGAATACCCATGATAGATTCTTGTTCTTGCATATCAGAGACATGTTGTGCGTTGACTTCTCCAGCTACTAACGTTTTGCGTGTTTTCCTGCATACCGGGTGTTGGCGCGCTTGAATTTTATCTCGACCTTAGGGTGAGATGGAAATATCTAGCCCCGGTAAAACGACGGATATCCTTGTCCGGTATGCATAAAAGTCGTTTCTCGCATTTCTAGTCATGTGAGATAGATGTTTTCCTCATGTGAGATTATAAGAATCTTTCATGGGTATCCGATGAAGATAGGGAATTCCAACCCGAGGTATACGTGTTTTTGTCGGAACCGAGGCTCTGCCGAGGTTCCGATTAAAATACTTATACCGAGGGTTGGAATTCTCTATCTGAACCGAATACCCATAATAGATTCTTTTTTTTGCATATCAGAGACATGTTGTGCGTTGACGCCACCAGCTACTAACGTTTTGCATGTTTTCCTGCATACCGGATGTTGGCGTGCGTGAATTTTATCTCGACCCTAGGGCGAGATGGAAATATCTAGCCCCGGTAAAATGACGGATATCCTTGTCCGGTATGCAAGAAAACTCTATCTTACATGACATGTGACTCTTACATGAAACGTCATGACGTCAGTTGGTGACGTCGCCTTATTTAGCGTAAAATCAAATACAGTTATTGAAGTATGCCTGTACTAAGCTCATAATGGGAGAAAAATAATCCATCAACAATTTATCCATGTGATATAGGCAAATCTCACCTTCGGGATCAGAATTGTAACCAGGGACGAGGCTCTCAGAATTGCAACCAGGAACTCGGCAGAGCCTCGTCCCTGGTTACAATTCTGACCCTCGGGTGAGAGTTCCCTATCTCACATGGATACTCATGATGGATTCTTATTATCTTTATGGTAAAGATAAAAGTCACCCGCGCACCAACATCCGGTACGCAGGGACACATGCAAAACGTTAGTAGATGGCGGCGTTAACGCACATCATGTCTCTGGTATGCAGAGCATCGGTTCCGATAAAAACACTTATACCTCGGGCTGGAATTCCCTTTCTTCCCCGGATACCCATGAAAGATTCTTATATTCTTGCATACCGGATACGGCTATCCACGTTTTACATGGGGGACCCTCGGTATAAGAGTTTTAATCGTAACCTCGGCAGAGCCTCGGTTCCGATAAAACACTTATACCTCGGACATATACTTTTCTGTGACAGTGACGTTTTTAATGCGGTGGCGCCGAAGCTTAATGGTTACCACCTGTGCTTAGTAATCCAGCCATCAGGATTCTATCCCACCCTCGGACTGAATCTGGATTGGTTATCGATATACTCTTATAGTATATCAATCCTAAATAGTCCGTCAGATATGATTTAAACCCACGGTCTATCCTACAGCAGAAAGTATTTACAAAAGAAACTAAGATGAACAAGTTAACGTTGTACATTGTACAGAACATTTATATTTAAACCATTTATTTTGGCTTGGTTTGTTAAGCACTTTAAGGAATCGAGTATATCTTATAGCTAGTATAAAGGTATCGTTTTCAAATGCATAATCATAGCTTAATAATACCTTAGGTTTGCATTTTATTGTAGTTTTATTTTATGTTGTGTTTGAAAGCCTTTTAGCATGCTTACAAAATCGGTTGAAATTACATTCCAGTATTTAGTGCTGGCTTTTGTCAGTGATATTTTTGCATTTGCTTGTAACAATTTGTGTTGGTGTCGTGCATTTTACTTTATTAATAAAGCTAATTAAAAGAAACATTAAACATTTAAGAAATGCTTACAGTAGTTTACTCCGTGTAATAACGAAACGTTTGTTTTTGAAACACATATCTTACTATGAAAAATAGGGTAGGACATGTTTCCGATTCGATCCCGTGTCGCGGGGTGATTTCATTTATAAAATAAATACTGGAAAATACCTCCTTTGGAGGCAACAAACACAAACAAGAGAGACGCGTAGCAGACTCGGTTTTTGTCCCGCCTTTTTCAAAGGAAACACTACAACATAGGTGTTGCTTTTCCCGCGACGGTGGCGTCAACCTTCAAGTTTGTTTTGCTTTTAGTTCATTTTCTCAGGAACTACCTTTCAGGCTTTGGTTATAGTTGGTTAGTACATCACACCGTGGCATAATATTTGTGGTCGTGCGCTTCACCCTCCAAGTAAAGGGAAGATTACTTAATATATTTTACTTACACCTTTAAATGTCATATAACACCAGAATGTCGACTTCTGTCACAAAATGTCACGGGTAGAGCGTACTGGTCGTATATAGCTCTTGTATCGGTTACACCCAAAATCTATTGTTCGAGGTGAAACAATTTCACAATATTCATGATCTATTCATGTAACACGTAAAAGCGTGCACATTTTAAGTGGCCGCCAGAGAGGCCGTGTCATAAGTTTAGTTTTGTGCTAATGCATGTTAACGTATAGGTATATTTTCCTTAAACGGCAAAATTGTATAAGGGCCTCGCGTGTAGATTCAATACTGTAGATTTAGCCACGTTTGTCACGGACTGAACGGGGCAAATAATGATTTGGGCGTAATGTTTGCTATAAAACCCATTGTCTTCTAGCTTTCGCCGGGATCATCGAAAGTACTTTGTTGGAACAGAGATTGGACGGCAAATTTCACAGGCAACATGTGGTTAGTAGTTTTATTAAACTTTTATCGTATATTTGTATTCAGTGGGCGGCGCCATCTTGTTTGGCGGTTACGACATCCGGTTAGCATTGATGTTTCTCAAACATAACTTTAGACTAGCATATGAGTTTGAAGTTACTTTATTAGATGTAATTATTGTAATTGATCATTAATTGTAAAACAATATTAATTTGATAACAGTGGATAATAGGTGCATTAGTTAACGTTGGCGTATAACTCAGTGATTGTAATACACGATTGTTAACATTGCGTGCAAACATAACTCAGTGAGTGTAATATATGAGTTATTTGATCATGTTTATATTACATGTATTAGGGGCATTGATTAACAGCGACGTACATAGCGTATACATGGCGTTGTAGAATATGTATACATTGCTACTCATCATTAGTACAGCTTACATATATTGATTGAATAATGATTTGTTTGGGTAATGATAATTATGCAAGATTGTTATGTTTGTAAACCGACAGCTAAAACGTATGTATAATTACAGCCTAAGCCATCCAGGATATAAGCCATCCAGGATATAAGCCATCCAGGATATAAGCCATCCAGGGTTGGAGTAAGCCATCTAGGTTTGGATATCCAGGAGTGGAGCTAAGCTTCCACGAATAACGTTACAAGCGGTGGAGACGGTCCCCGTACCTGCGCAGCCAGGTTTTACTAACGATAACCCCCGGGACACAAGGTGGGCCCGTTACCAGTCCTCACTGGAGGAATATCATTCACAATCTCAGTGGAGATTAACTGTCATTGCATCGCGTCATCAACCCTTACAGAAGGCATTTGATGACAATCATCCATTGAATTCGCGCATCATCATCTTCATGAGCTCTCGCGCATCACAGTTATCGCGCTAGATCAACATTGTTATAGCTTTAACAACACTTCAGTGTCTTAGACATTCAGTATTTATAACAATACTAAGAACGTCTTAAACGTTCAGGAGAACATTCTTTTCATAGTTCATTTGTGTATTCGCTTGTTTTTTTAGATAATTGTATATATATTAAACATATTTTAAAAGTTGCATTAAATTTATGTAAATGCATTCACCGTCATTGATTCTTTCCTGAGTTAGCCCAACCACTAAGGTCATCCTGTGACAACTTCGTTATATTTAGTTATTAAAAGTAATAACGTTTACCTCTTATTTCTAAACTCGTACCATGAGACATGTGAATCCGCGGAGTTTTTGTATTAAACCGACATTGATCTTATACATTTCTCGTTTTATGATTAATTTGATTGATTGACCAATTGCTTTGCTTTTTAATAAAATGACTTTAATTTGAAATATAGTGTTAACATTTAGATGAGTAACCTAAAGGCTGTCAGACAAACGTTGTGTTTTTTTACGAAGCGTTGTTAACATTGGGTATAACAGTTGAACAAGAAATACTAGAATTCACAGAAAACTGTCAACCGAAAACACGCATACAAAGCAAACAACGAGTACAAGGGAAAATAGAAGAGAAGTTTGTGACACCACAAACATAAAAGGGTTGACAATATACAGAGGTACCGACTTGATACCGACTTGGAACGGTCAGTGGCAAAACAGGTTTCTGGGGTTTAAACCAGGTTCCAGTGTGCACCTCCCATAACTCTTACCCAATTGTCATCACAATAAAATTGGTCTGAGTAAATAAAGAAATCCCCTCCAAGCTATACAGAGAGCTAGGAAGCATTAACAGGCAATATAAGTATATCCCAAAATGATCATGTATATATGAATATACAATCACAACTGTTAACCCGAATTGGAAAAGCAGTGTTTTAAATACTTTACTTATATATTAAAGCCCTAAATGTCTCTGACTAGCTATACGAGTTACACATATCATATTTATTATTTATTTTCTCTAATTGATCTACACGTTTTTCAGTATCTGATATATCAATATTAGCTAACGGTGGACGAGATCATGTTCGGCCTGGTCAATGTCCGACCGGAAGAGGACCATGTATCACGACGTGCAGATCTGATGGCGACTGTCCTATAGACGAGAAATGCTGCGGAACCGGATGTGGCCATATATGCAGATCTGTTGTTGACGGTAAGTTGTTTACTTAATGAACTGTAAAAAAGAGAAGATAATCACTTTGGTCTTGTAGCCTTTTTTATTACATAAGTTGAACAAGTATGTGCACTTTTAGTTACTGCATTTAATTACACCATGCATGATTGTATATGCGTTGTACACTTACATAAATTATGTAATTTTGTAAAGTTTCGAAAAATAAAATATGTTAACAACCAATGAGAGGATGCCAACAGTATGAGAACAATATTTAAATGTACAAAGGGTTTAAGATGTATATATTATGTATATATACATGTCTGTAGCGCTTCTTCATTTTAAAGAGTGTGCGTTGATTTGATGGACACGTTTGGCAGATTGTAGATTTATTATTATATAATTTCATGCTATAAATAACAGTATATATATGTTATTGATCATGGATTAGACTTTTAAGGAACTAAGTTCAAAGGAGCGGCAGCGACCACAGAACACATGTCTTTAACATTCTAATAAGTGATCTGTAACTGGCTTACAGTTCAACCCACCCATTCGCTGGCGTTTATCTTTACGTGAGCAGTAGTTCAACCTACCAATGGCCTATTTCACCAGTACCTCGGAAATCTCCGTACAATTTCAGAATTTCTGTCACATGGCACAAAGTCACATGACTTCAAGAACTAATCGGATGCTGGTAGTCACAGAAGTATCAACACTCACAAATTAACTAGGTGCAGTGTTTATATACTGTGTTAAAGGATGCGTATTTATTCGCTAAAATACCACACTCATTATTGATATTCTATGCAGAAACCATCTTGACTCATTCCTTGGAAACTAAGTTATAGTCTGACATGTTTGTATTGTTTTACAAATAGAGAGCTGTTAACTCTTTTGCTGCCGCAGTCGAAAACATTGGTTTTACGACCATTGTAAACTCAGATCAACTTGCACATAATGTGAAGGCTGGTTTTCCATAACATTTTTATATAAAATATTATCGGAAGGCTTGAATTCAGATTTAATCAGACGACATTTGAAATTTGGCGGCAAAAGGTTAATCATTAGGACTAGCCCATAATTGAAATAACGTTAACGTTATACACACGTTAATAGTATATTCCATTTAATATTAAAATTATATGTAAATAGTATATATTTATATATTGTTGAGGGCCTCGTCGAAGATCAAATTGTTTCAAATGAGTTCTCTCCCAATATGGAGAAACTAAGCTCCGCCTAACGGTGCCCAATATTTACTAAATCCATTACGTGGTCCGAGTATTAACCTTCATACCCCACCCAACCCCTTCTCCAAGAAGCGAAAACGGGGTTGGCTGGGGTATGAAATAAAACCTTAATTTCGGTTTAAAAAGTTTGCAAATTGTAAAATTAAAACATTTAATAGATAATTTTAAAAAGGTTATCGCATTTTTTCAGTAAAAAATGTTTTTAAACATGTTATTTTGTCGAAATATCTGTTATAAAATCCTGCTAATATAAGGTTTCCCATCGCTTTTGGAATTAAGTCGGAACCACGTAATGTGAAATGAGTAGTCTTGCTGTTCAAGAATTAACATGTATTCAATTTTATCGTTTACATATCATTATTTAAACGTATTTGGTGGTCATCTTATTATTCAGAAATTACAGAAAAGCCGGGAACCTGCCCCAGTAGGCTGGAAGCGATAATGACGCACTGTCAGGAGGAATGCGTCGTCGACACCGACTGTCCCGGAGTTACAAAATGCTGCAAAACCGCATGTGGCGCCACCTGCTCAGATCCTTGTTACTATTGGTTACAACCGAACCAGCGAACTGGTAGAAAATTGGCTATTTGGAAACTGCCGTTTATCTGTAGGAATTAGAAGATCTACAAACCTGTCTCCCGTGTGAACAATTAGGGTCTCTTTCAAAATCACCTTTGTTAAATTATGTATAGAAATATTAAGGTTTTTAGACCTTTATTTTTTTTGTTCAAAATTATGTCAACAATTAAAATACATCAACAATCACAGTAGGAATAGGTACACATGCATTTTACAACTTTACTTGTTTGAATGAAGTATCAATATACCATACACATCAACACCCCACCATGCCGAAAGCGGCTTTGCTCCGCACTGTCATGGTAGCAGTCGTAATATTCTTTATTTCCTCCTTGTAAAGGAGAGCCTATATATAGACAATGATACACACACAAATACATACAACTAATACTTATAGAACAAATATATATAGAAGAACAGCCAGAAGGCGTATATATAACACTTCCTTACATAAATAAATTACAATGTATCACAATTTTCTTAACACATATCATATGATATTCACATGAGTCAAATGAAACAGCTTGTTATCAGTATGATAAACATATATCATATAATGTGAATAGTAGTACAGATCTAAAGGTTTATGCCTATTTATCCACCACGGATTTTTAATATTTATTTTAATAGTTGCAATTCAATTGCTGACTACTTTAACTTAGTTTGTCTACTACGGTCTTTAAATAAAGAATGACATATATACCCGTTGTTGATTGAAGACAAGTTTTAACCCAGTAAATGAAAACACTACACTGACAGTCAAACTACAAGACACACATTCCCAGTAAATGAAAACACTTTACTGACGGTCAATATTACCAATGTCTGCATTCTTCACCAAAAAACGTTTCTAAGTAAATGGTCAATATGCTTTTTATCATGATGATTAATACGTACATAAGTTTACAGACATGACATATAAGTTTACAACCATATATAGGATCTGCTAATGTTGTGACGATCACACACTAGGATCTGGGTAAAAACTATAGACATCGCTACATATTCATGCACACGGTGACACCTACACAAACTTGATCGTGACTTTCAGATTTTTAGTTTTTACACCTTCTTTTTTTGATATCAATTTGTATGATATGTTTTTTAACTTTCTAGTTAATAACCTGTTATATGTCATAACACTTAGTGTCAAATATAGTTAAGAAACAATGAGCTTGTTTGACACTGCTGTCGTGAAAACGATGCGTCAGCGACACGTCTATTTAAGTTGTCAGGTGTTCCATGTTACAGTGTCATTTTGCAGTGAAAAACTTTTCTTTTAATTTCCTTTTTATTTAAGTGACAATCACTGATACCAGAGAACTTCTTGCAAAGTTATTGATGGCGTTATTGTTGTTGATGATGTGCTGACGTACACTTTGACAAGGCTGGAATATTAGTTCTATAATCGAAAATCAAAAATGACACATCTCTCTCTCTCTCTTTGTCATACAGAAATTTTATCGAGTAAAATTATTGAATAATCACACATTCTGTATTTTTGGTTAATTTCGAATTAAGCAATGCATTGATAAGTTATGATGACATTTAATTGCTTTCCTAGTTGTACACAGATGAAGAATCTCATAGCGTTTTCGTATATTTACATATGTATTTTTGATTTTATAATTATGTAATAAGGGAAGACAGTACAATGTTCATTACAAAGAAAGCATTTTTAAAATATGAACTGAATTGTTACCAAAAAAAAAGAATGTTCAAGTTTTCCGAAGTACCTAAAATGTTTTATAGCCTGTTGTACAATAACTTTTATTGTACTTGTTGTGTTTAATAGATTTTACTAGAAAAAAATCTAAAATTGTTTAAGTGCTCCAATTCATGATAAAAAAAGTCATAAAAAATCTAAATATGTTTTTCTCCTTTTATACTTTTTAAATATCATTTGTTAAGATCTTATATTTGAATTCATTATATTTTATAAATGGAATCCGGAGAAATATGGTTAATTTAAACATGGTACATAACCTACGTTAACACATATTTCTGTGCTAAACATGCATTTCCTTGCAAATATGGATTCATTTGTAGGCTCATTCATTATGTTATCCCTGATGTACCTCCTTTAATGATCTAACGAAAATTAAATAATGACGAACAATTAAAGGGACACATGGCAATCTTGCTTTTTTAAAAACTCACGGCGCCCCGTTAGTTTACCTCTTAACTTGCATTTGTTCAATCATTAATATTAATTGTTAGAATAGTTCAAAGCAAATTATTTTTGCATATTACTAACTTTTTATAATATTGCACCAGTAATATATATTTAAAAATTTGGTAAAATACTGAAGAAAGTTGAAATCTCAATTTTTTATTTAATTATATGCAAGCAGATTTAAAATCAAAATGACGCAGGATAACTAAACCGAGGAGCAAATTTTAATGTTTGAATAAAACTGAAGATTGCCATGTGTCCCTTTAATATGTAACTCGAGGCTATAAAGCTTGTTGGTTTGCTAGTGGTTTGCTGTTTCCTTACATACCCCTGAAAAAAGGGTTTTACCCAAAACATATATAATAATAATTTTACACAAAGTGCCTACTTACCAAAGTATAGGTCTGGAAATAGCATTTATGGGTCGGGAAACAACATTTATGGGTCGGGAAACAACAAACAATTAATTAGTCGGGAAACGTTTACTCGGTTGACTTCCATAATAACGAATGTGTATTGTTTCAGACAAAGGGTTTTCAGAATGTCCATGTGCAATTATACATTTAAAAAAAATACTTACATAACATATAAATTATTGCAACTGGAATATTTAGTGGTAAACATGGTAAATACAAATATCTTAGTTTTGAAAATTGGTTGAGAAAATATTTTAGAGCCAAAATAGTTTGAGGATAGGGCTTTCCAATGTAAACTCCCGTAACTGGGGCAGCAGAAAAATAGAAAATCTCAAATAATTTCAGTTAGCTTTAATATTTTGTGGAAAAAATTAGTTTTAATTAAGATGTAACCATTTATTCATTCGCAGTGATTTTTTTCCCCAACCGATTTTGAAAAGTGAGGTATTTTTATTTACCACTAATTTTTGTTTGTTTCACACTGATGTCAGCTTTATTTCGGTACAAGTTAAATTGTGTATATGATGTAGAGGATATTTGTTGTTTTGGAGTGAATAACAGATTTTATTATATAACCTATAAATAGACGCGTTTTCATTGGCTAAAAAGTAATTTTTTAAAAAAAATATCTAGCGATATTGACCTGTTTTTTTGATATTGACCTGTTTTTTTGATATTGACCTGTTTTATATAATTGTTTTTTTGATATTGACCTGTTTTATATAATTGTAAATTGAGGGTTATATAATAAAAACAGTTATGGACTTTTCAGCTGTTATACATGATGTTGATATGTACCAAAAAATCATTATTGACCTCGGCTATCGCCTCGGTCAATAATGATTTTTTTGGTGCATATCACATCATGTATAACAGCTGAAAAGTCCATAATTGTATACTATTTCATCAAGAAGTGAGAAAACTTTATATTTTCACGAGTGAGAAGTTTGAGTGAAAATGTGAAAGTTTTCTCATTTCGAGATGAAATAAATACGTTATTCACGACAAAACAACAACTTTTCTTTTTATTTTATGATTTTACAAACAATGTTTTAGGGAACCTACGATAGAACAACAAGGGAGGCAATTTCAATAATTAAGCCATTTTACACATTTTTTGCCCGACTTCAAAAGAAGTCCAATATATGTTATTTATACCCAAATAAGCTATGGCTTTTTACATGGTGCAGTAGATCGTCGCATACAAATTTGCTTTTTCACTTATAATGGCGGAATGTTTTATCAATAGCAAACTTGTACAAATAAACATATAATCCATTTAAATAAAACAGTGAAAAACGTTTGTGTTCAAGAACCACCAAAACTATGATAATAATAGACCTATGAGTCTTGTTCTTTACATGTTGCAGTAGATCGTCAAATTAACACATTGATTTGTTTTTATTTATACGGGAAATTTTGTTTCCATGCTGGGAAATATTTTTTCCCATAAAGGCAAACGTGCAATACATTATCGTGTATCTTTTATTACATTCTCCTGTGCTATTTATTTTGAATACTATTTAAAAGATCAACACGAAAATAAATTGTTAAAGACGATACGAGTGTACATTATTTTATTTTTTCCACTATTCCACTAACTTGTTCTTTGTTTTTCCAACACTAATGTCACAGACAGACAAGCGCCCTGATGGTCTAGTGGCTAACAAGTTGAATTTCACTGGATCGAGCCTTACTGGCTCAACTGTGTTACTTCGATGTGTCCTTCGGCAAGTCATTTCCACTAGCCACGTCCGTCGGATGTCAACGTAAACCAGACGGGTCTAGATCCTCCGAGCACGTTAAGGACCTATTTCGTATTTGTATTTGTAAAGATGTGTGAGGGGAGGGGGTAGGGTGGGGAGACGGGGTGGTGTGGCCATGGTGGTGGGGGAGGTGAGAGAAATTCTATAGGTAAATGTAAATCACTGTTAGACATACAATTGCATGAGCAAATAATGTCTTCAGTTTCATCTCAAACAATGAGGCCCGCCCAATAAAACTTTTGAATAAGTAAACATAAAATCAGGTTTTTCATTAATTGTGTTTTGTTTTTATTTTTATTCTAAAATCAATAAACAATTACAAAACAGTTTTTTAATTTGTACATCTAAATTGTCAACTTTGTTTTCTTCTTCATAAACGGGAAGTACAAAGTACTGTATGGCTACACTCTTAGAT
This sequence comes from Cyrtodaria siliqua, assembly GCA_037043455.1. Classification (NCBI taxonomy): domain Eukaryota; kingdom Metazoa; phylum Mollusca; class Bivalvia; order Adapedonta; family Hiatellidae; genus Cyrtodaria; species Cyrtodaria siliqua. Next base: position 50,952 of record JAWPHD010005053.1, read on the forward strand.
AATATTCAATACAGCAATGCTGTACAAAGACAACACTGTCATAGAGCCTCAGTGTATACCCGAGCTAATCAAACTGATTATTAATAACCATTACGTGGTCCCAGTATTAAGAATCACTCCAACAAGTGAAAACGGGGTTGGCTGTGGTAAGAAATAAAAACTTAACTTCGGCTTACAAGTTTGCATATTGTACATGTTGTAAAATTAAAACGTTTAATAGGTAATTTTAAACAGGTTATCGCATGTTTTCAGTAAAATGTTTTTAAAACATGTTTTATTGTCGAAATATCCATTATAAAATCCTGCTGATATAAGCTTTCCCACTGATGAATGGAATTTATGCCGGACCACCTAATGCGGTTTGCAAATGCCCTGGTAATGGGGAAGCCCCGAGTTTTAAAAACATCAACATATCGTGTGCCCCTTTCAAGAGCAGGCAGTGTTAAGAGCATTTACTTACGTGTACAACAATATCGAAACATATGGTTTTCCAGATCGGCGCTAGTCTCTTTTATAAGTAACTGGACGAATACCATAGACAACAAACACTATAATGCGAAAAATGTTTTATGTATTCAAGAAACCGACATTTCTTTTCTATTATGTTACTTACATTCAAGAAATATGGACATAAGTAGCACAAAATGCCCCTTTCACGGCAATATTGATGTATTTATTGACCAGAGGTAAATTATGCACCAGGGCAGTAAATATGCAATGGGTGAATTTCGAAAAAGAAATGAAAGTAAACACAGCTTATAAAATTTGCCATCTCTCTTGATTATATTCAACAAGTTGACCTCAAAACTCCGCAAAACTTTTCCAAAGAAAAATCATTCACATTTCACAAACATGACAATAAAAATATGGAAGGCAACTTAATTTACAATTTGAACGATATGTTTTCTATTTCGAAAACCATCGCATGCATTACTTTGACAGTAGATTCGCTTTTTCTGAACTTCCGTTGAGTTCGTCGTTATGAGCAATTCTGCTTCTACTGATATACTGCCCAGGGCTAAGCATCACACGCAGGTGACGTCAACAAATAGTGTCTCGTTAAAATAATCGAATTTACAAGTTAAAATACAAAAGAGTCGAGAGTTAATTCACCAAACAATCCCTGCAAACCACAGAGGGAGTCCTTTCACTCCTTTGACCCCTCATACATTTGGCATAGAATCGGGTCCTGGTTGGCGGCCGGGTGCAGCAGAACAAGTGAAAGAAGCTTGTGTATCTTGAAAAAACTACCTTACATCTTGTGTACCAATGACGTAGTTTGCATTCTTGTGTACTACCACAAAGCACGTACCTTCGTACGTTTTCATTTTAAACAACTGTTTAATAAATAATTATTCTAATACATCAGTTATACCTTTCCATCGTATACTAATAACAAGTTAATTTATATTTTTAATAATACGATGTTTTTCATATGCTGCATACGTGGTTCTAATATGTATCATCCATTGATCTAGTGATCATTATCCCTATTGTCTAGTAACTAGTGACAATTGTCCTATCGTCAGATCTAGGTATCACGTGGTCTTTGTCCCTATCGTCTAGGTATCACGTGACCACCATAGCTGTAATTACTCTTGTGGCGTCGTTTTCGTCGTCTGTTCTCTATGGCACCGGGGTCCCGACATTCACAATCAACCGGGCAGTCCTCGGGCAGCGTGATAACGAACCCGTCTTGCACGGTCGACGGACAACAGTCTCCTCCATCCCACTCGCAGATATCTCTGTTGTTCTCAGCTTCACATATTGTATCACCTATGGACCACTGCGAAAACAAATTAATGATAGTATACCATTAGGCAGAGTGATAACAAGCCCGTTTTTCGCGGGTGAATTACTTTTTTATCTTTGGACAAATGCGAACACATCATGTATTAAATCGTTATGTCTAACCCTAGAACCTTTTTGTTTCAATACAATGCCTTATGCTAAACAAATATGCCTGGATCATCTGGTTGAAATACTAGTAGATGCTCTTCTCAAAAGTTCACTACATATTTCGTAAACAAGAGGGCGATTTGTCCCTGAATCGCTCACCTAATGACAACTGTCCATTGAAGACACTTGCAACATTAAACACAAATGGGTCCAATAAAACATGTATGCTAAGTACATAAACGTTTTAAAAACATTTCCAATATATACCACTTTATTTAAACTGGTACCCAGGGGAAGGTTATTATTTAACACCAGGATCACAATTTACACAAAACATAGGGGACCATAACGAGGGTTCAGTGCAAAACTATTGTAACTACATATGAATAAAGAAGGAGATAAAATAGTTTTGCACCGACCCCTCGATAAGCTGAGGCAACATGCAAACTATTAGATATTTCTCTTGTGGCTTTAGAGAAACATAGTTTTAAAGATATTCCTATACAACTCTATCATATGTCAAAATGTGCCTCCTGAAGCAGAGCAACGCTTTACCCAAGGCTCATTATTTTAATAATATTGGCAGTAAATGGTACAGTATGCTTTGTGGTTTTCCGAGATGAAGTTTTTAACTTATATAAGTTAGTTATATTAATATATGACATATTTTCCGTATGTAACGAAGCGAGTTTAAAACGTTTGATCAAAATCCTGTTCAATCATATTTTATATAGGGTCAGAACGCCTGTATACTTTCTATGTGGGCCTCTGACCGAGGTTGTCTTTCACAGTATTACACTCTTTTGGATGTAACGTTCGCTCCGTGTCGATAGCGTATACACGCTAAAACCCAGTGATCCGTGTAGGGATGAAGGGATGATGCTTTCTGACTATATGTCTTCTCTTGATATAGCGTAAACTAACCACAAATCCAACAGAAGTCTATCACAGAAACGTCAACAATTATTTTCTTATGAAAACTGCGAATTTTCATCTTGGTTTCACAGACGTTCGCAATCTAGCTGACGGGTGGTACTAAACCACGGTAAATTCCCGGTTATTTCCCGGTTGAAAATGGATTGCCATTGTGATGCATGTGTTGATGTTATTGAAGGCTTAATGATCTGTACGACGTATTTTTCATCCAAATGTCATAGTCAATATAAAAAAGGAAGGAAGAAGAAGTTGATTTAAGCTGTTGAATAGTGGAATGTTTTCTCAATAGTTTGGCTCATTTCAGCAGTCTCCGGTTCAGTTACACATGGGACTGTAGATATTTAATAATGTCTTGTTTACACAGCTATTTAAAGGGTTATAGGGCATGTCATTTCAAATAAATCGTAAGAAAGCGATGTCACATGATTGACAATTCCGTTTCGGATAATGGGTAGAAAAGGTAAAAGTAATTAGTAACAGAGTAATGTTACGATAATGATGGGAAAGTTAGAAAGAGATAAAAGGTGTAGAAGCTATACGGGAAAGTTCCAAGACTAAGTCAGTTCCTTAGTGTCCGATCAACCCGGCAAGCCTGGCACCTGATGCGAATTCATCCAACCGATACGGCTCTAACCATCATAGGTCCCTAAAACAGTCTTGGACGACAGCAGCATTAGAATAGCTCCTGCTTGAAGTGTACCAAGTCAGAAACCTCAGCAGCGGATGCTGGTAAGGAGTTCCAGGTGCAGACTTTGCAGGGTAAACTACTGTACGTGTACGTGTCGATTCTGGTCGAAATTTACGGAAGTTTAGTCGAGTGACGCGCCCTCGTACGAGTATATGCTGGTTTGACATAGTCAGACAATGGAATGTCAACAAGATTATGGAGGATCCTGTATAGCATTGTTAGCTGGATTTTGGTGCGTCTGTTCTCTGAAGTCTCCCAAGTAGGCTGTCGAGCATATCCGTGACACTGTTAGTGTTCCTGTATCTGTTGCAGGTGTATCTGACAGCTCTGTGTTCCATCATTTCTAGTTTGTGTGTAGCATATTTGGTGTGGTGGATTCCAGACAGAAGCACAGTACTCCAGACTGGACCTGACCATGGCAAAGTATGCTTGGGACTTGGTGTCCTTGTTCTTTACTCTCAGGTTTCTTTGAATAAAGCCAAGCATAGAGTTTCCTTTCTTTACAATCCGGTCTATGTGCGGGTTCCATGACAAGTTGGAAGTGATATAGCAATGAAAAAGATAGAGGCCAAGGACACAGCGTGTTTTAAGTTATAAATAATGTTACTTTTGTCTAGGCGGGACATCATGTTTGTGACAATGATGTGTTCAGTTGTTTGACTGATGATGCTGGTTAATGCTAAAAGTCTATAGTTAGATGCTTTGGGTCCTTTTGGTATAATGGAGCTATCTAGGGGTTTTCCCAAGTCTTTGGGCACTTTTCCTGTTTTAAATGTGTTAAAAAAATGTGTTAGCATTGGGCAGATTTCTGGTTCTAGTTCTTTAAGTATTCTTGGTGTGATTTGGTCAGGCACTGATGCTTTGTTTGGGTTTAGGTTAAACAGATAAGAAGACGTTTAATTATCCCTTGGACACAAATGTTTATTTTGCCATTTTGCAGCAAGAGAGGTCTTTAGTGAAGGTGATTTCAAGGTAATTGGCACTGACTGTTGTTTTTAAGGTTAGTCCATGTATGGAGTAGGTTGTGCCTTAAGCCTGTTTTCATTTGGTAATGTGGATATTATTACATCCATGCGTGAAAGATCGGTATTTCTCAGTTCAAGAATATTCATAATCGCTAAATATTAATAACTTACTCAGAACACAATAATAACTAACGTTGCTAACTCAGAACACAATAATAACTAACGTTGCGACGTTGAGGCGTGACGTCAACGAAGTGTTGCTGACGTCGACATCATCCGCCGATAACGTTCAATAAAGCAAATATTTGTTTGAAAAACGTAATTTAAAATGTATTCTAACACGACCTCCGCAGTTTTTCATATACACAAAGAAGAGAGACAGCTGTATGTTGTTCAACGATAAAACACATCAGTTCCATTAATTCCCCGCGTATATTTCATCCGTTGGATGCGCTACGTTACATGACGTCACTTGGTAAATATAAGTCACAAAGACAAACTCAACAGTAATTTTAATGAAATGTTAATTACAACAAACTTGCCATTCTCCCAAACCTTGCACACCCCCGATATAAACCCACCATATGCATCAGTTCACATATCTTGAACAAGCTGAGAACGTTTGGCGTCATACAGCGCAAGCTATATGACGTAATCAATGACTTAATTGTTTGGCACGTGACTACCAGTGGATTCCGCACAGAACTTTGCATACGGGGCGGCTAATGGAACAACCTGTAAACATAGCAGCCTGATTACCTTGAGCTCCGATATAATACATAGTGACCCCACAATAGCGTAAACAATGAGTTTGTTGTTGTGTTAGAATCGAAATAATAAATATGTACCTGTATTTTATAGGTGAAAACAATACAGTTAGTCGTTCGGATGCGAGTAAATTAAATCACTCGTGCTAACGCGCTCTTGGTTTAATTACTAGGCATCGAACTCCTAACAGTATTTTATTCACCGATAAAACACAGGTACGTATTTATTATTTCTTAAATAAATAGATTATTTAACTGCTGGGATCGATTATTGGGTAATCCTTCACTTGATGGTAGACGTGCTTTGATTGTTCACTCATTCGCGTACGCTCGTTTGTGAAAAGAACCACACGTCTACCACTCGTGAAGGATTTCCCTATAATCGATCCCAGCAGTTAAATAATCTCTTTATCTCGCATTTATCTGAGTTGAATATCATCTGTCAGTCTAGGTCCAATTGCTGGAGGCTGTCATTGTATGTTTGGAGGGTATCTAAGTCTATACTCCCGATGATGCGAGACAAAAGGCAGTCATCGGCAAAAAGGCGGGCAGTCGATGTGACTGTTTAGTATGTCATTTATATATGCAAGAAAGACGATGGGACCCAGGACTATACCCTTGGTTACAACTGAGGTTACTGGGTAAGAGGCTGAATGTGCGTCTTCCAGGATAACTGCTTCAGTTATGGTAGATTCGAAGTCCTCAATCCAGTCAAGAAGGTTTCCTGTTACTCCATAGTGGTAGAGTTTATTTAGGTGTCTGCGATTTGGGACTGTATAGAATGCGTTTGAGAAATCTAGAATGATTGCATCGATTTGTTGGTAGATATCAATTTCTTTAAAGAGGTCATCAATGGTGAGAACAAGTTAAGTATCGCACGAACGTTTTTCTTGAATCCATTTTGGTAACTTCAGAGAATGTCTTACCTACTTGTAGCGGAATGTAGGCAATACGGTTAGGTGAAATCGCTTGTATGTGTACATGAAAACCATATAAACTCTTTATATATAAGTTTTAATCCCCGAGATGTGGACCTTTAAGATCACATGGATTTCATTTGTACAACCTTGATAGTCAAGGGTTTGCCGTTTATAAAAAAAACTGTTTAACTCGTGAGATATTTTTCCAGGATTTGGCACTATTTGGGTTAGTCCTGGAAGTCGCGTTGGCCCGATTTGTACATTGGAAGTCATTGCTCTAAGGAATGTACATATGAAGTTTGCCAAAAGTGGCCAAGCGGTTCAGGAGAAGTCGATTAAGCAAATGTTAACGGGACAACGACGGACGAAGACCGTCACACTACTCACTTTGAGCCTTCTGTTCAGGCGAGCTAAAAAAACTACTACACATACAAACGCATGGAAAAAAATTAGAAATACCTCCGAACAACTTTGAACGCAGTGTATGTTTGTCGGGTTTGGTTCCCATGTCTGTATGACTGTACATTCTACTTTGTCTACGTACTCAAACATCTTATCCCCGCCAGCACCGTCGTCATGCGCGCTCCTGTACATTGGCATGTGGTTCCGTGCCGTGCATGTAACAGAACATTTCGCTCCTAAATAGGAATATAATAGTTGTACATTAAACGTGACTGCTAAGTAGGGAATATAACAGCTATTAGCCCAACTGCTCTCCTAAATAACAAAGTATACACTCAGCATAGAACAGCATCACGCTTAGATTTGGCTCCGAAGGGTGGATAGGACGCAAACTGCTAATTTCGAATAGGATACACGCTATGGTTTACGTTTGAAAGTCAGCTGTCGGAATTTTTTTGGAATTGAGCTCAAACATAACCATATAAAGGCATACAATTTAAAAGGCTATGCATTTTTTCGCATAACGTGCAGCCTGAACTACGGTAATTTCTGAGTTTATTAAAATAAATGAGGAATTAGGGTATGAGGCTCAACCAACCAGCTCATTATATCATATTTAACAATTTGTTTAATGCGTTTTAATAATAAATGACGCGGAGTCGACATGCACAGCTTGACATCATAGACTTTGGTAATCATGTAAAGGTTAAAAACACTCGATTTAAAACTGTGGGAGGAGATAGACACACTCCATTTTCGGGACGGACACTCGGACGGACGGACATAGCTAACGTTTTATGCCCATATATGGCAGATGGGGCTTAATTATATGTATAACGGATTGTCAATGTGAGTAAATCGCCGTCCAGCGTCATTTATAATGGTACATATGTACACGCATGTTTCTCTTTATTACATTGTTACCCATGTACACACACACATATGTACGTTAAAGCTACACAGTCCGTATAATAGATGTCATTTGATAGTAAACAAATAATGTGTATAATAAGATAATGTAACTAGGCTTGGATGGCATGTTTTGCTCTCTTGTTTTATAAATACATGTTGTCGTTTTACTTGGGAAATATAAAGCAAACGTTTTATATTGGAAAATGGTCAGTCTAAGCAAAAACGCTGGAATGAAAAAATCCAATACACATAATCAATAGCGTTCAAATACGTAACATTCAAAGGCATATGTTTGAACAAAAAGCCAGCATTTTATTACATTGATGCAAGGTGCGCGCACGCACGCACACACACACACACACACACACACACACACACACACACACACACACTAACATATAATCATGATAAAGCTGGTACCTTACACTTAAAATTATAATCCGTATAAATCCAAGAAATATATTTGATAATCACATTTAAGTATACCAATTTAATAGCGATGTAAGCGACACCATGAGTGGGGTATTTATTAGGGAAAACAAACAGGTTTGTCCGGAGAGTACACGTTTACTATAGATCAATTTATTCCAGCATTGTTGTGATCATAAATGCTATATATATATAATATACGTCTGCAAATATATGTAAATGCACGTGTATGTGCATGCACGTTGCTTACATCAACAACATTTATGTTTATAAAAGAAAATCGTCTGGTGTTTATGTTACGAACTCTAATGGATTATTAAAATTCAAAATTATAGTTCGTCTGACTTATTGGTTTTAATTTAATAGTCGTGCGATATTTAATGAGAATTAAACGGGTTTAAAAAAGGACTATACTTAGGTCAGTGTATTTATCTCATGTTTGAGTCACTTTTCAGTTATAGCCCTTTATTGTATTGGGATGTAGTATACTAAGTAATCGAACCGAGCGACGGATGTGTATTGACATAAGTATATACAGTGCCGATATCTTTATTTCAGTACTAGATTTTAAATTCAACAGAGTGATAAACGTAGTAGCAACTCCCAAACCGTGCCAATAAAAGCAGGTATGACCTGTAAAAACGAAACCACAAGTCGACACCATACACTGCAAGCAAAGATGATAAACATATATGTTGCGTTGGTGTGCTTGACATTATTAAATACGGAATGTGTAGCTTTAAGATAAATACTTTACGGTAATCACATTATCTTACTAACCGACGGCGGTATCGACGCACTCAAACTGGATGTTGTCGGAAGACGGAACGGTGTCACACATCTTCGTGGCGTCTGACGGACACATACTCATTTCCCCGTTCCATTCGCCATCTCTAGTACACGTCACTGCCTTGAATAACTGGAAAGGATTAACATAATATAGTGTTGTTTGTTTTCATATATTGAAAATGATCACAAAGTTGACTTGCCTTTACTATTGGGGTTCTGTATCCAAAGGAGAACGGTAAATGTTGTGTGTCATTTTGTAAAAAAAACACATTCCAAAATGACATAACTAATGCAATTTACCTTCAACCTGCAAAACTGGATGCAACAAAAATGCGCCGGTTAATCTAAGTTAGAACTGCTATATTATGTATCGGTATGGTAAGTCGTAAGGCAATACAGTCGCTCTCAGCAATCAAGAAGGTGATTCTTGTGGAGTGGATGATGCTGGAGTATCAGAAAGTGCGCATGACTCTAGGTGATTCATGTGTAGTGGATGATGCTGGAGTATCAGGAAGTGCTCATGACGCTAGGTGATTCATGTGTAGTGGATGATGCTGGAGTATCAGGAAGTGCTCATGACGCTAGGTGATTCATGTATAGTGGATGATGCTGGAGTATCAGGAAGTGCTCATGACGCTAGGTGATTCTTGTGTAGTGGATGATGCTGGAGTATCAGGAAGTGCTCATGACGCTAGGTGATTCTTGTGTAGTGGATGATGCTGGAGTATCAGGAAGTGCTCATGACGCTAGGTGATTCATGTGGAATGGATGATGCTGGAGTATCAGAAAGTGCTCATGACTCTAGGTGATTCATGTGTAGTGGATGATGCTGGAGTATCAGGAAGTGCTCATGACGCTAGGTGATTCTTGTGTATTGGATGATGCTGGAGTATCAGGAAGTGCTCATGACGCTAGGTGATTCTTGTGTAGTGGATGATGCTGGAGTATCAGGAAGTGCTCATGAAGCTAGGTGATTCTTGTGTAGTGGATGATGCTGGAGTATCAGGAAGTGCTCATGACGCTAGGTGATTCTTGTGTAGTGGATGATGCTGGAGTATCAGGAAGTGCTCATGACGCTAGGTGATTCATGTGGAATGGATGATGCTGGAGTATCAGAAAGTGCTCATGACTCTAGGTGATTCTTGTGTAGTGGATGATGCTGGAGTATCAGGAAGTGCTCATGACGCTAGGTGATTCATGTGGAATGGATGATGCTGGAGTATCAGGAAGTGCTCATGACACTAGGTGATTCTTGTGAAATGGATGATGCTGGAGTATCAGGAAGTGCTCATGACTCTAGGTGATTCATGTGGAATGGATGATGCTGGAGTATCAGAAAGTGCTCATGACTCTAGGTGATTCTTGTGAAATGGATGATGCTGGAGTATCAGGAAGTGCTCATGACACTAGGTGATTCTTGTGGAATGGATGATGCTGGAGTATCAGAAAGTGCTCATGACTCTAGGTGATTCATGTGGAATGGATGATGCTGGAGTATCAGAAAGTGCTCATGACTCTAGGTGATTCATGTGGAATGGATGATGCTGGAGTATCAGAAAGTGCTCATGACTCTAGGTGATTCATGTGGAATGGATGATGCTGGAGTATCAGGAAGTGCTCATGACTCTAGGTGATTCTTGTGAAATGGATGATGCTGGAGTATCAGGAAGTGCTCATGACTCTAGGTGATTCTTGTGAAATGGATGATGCTGGAGTATCAGGAAGTGCTCATGACTCTAGGTGATTCTTGAGAAATGGATGATGCTGGAGTATCAGAAAGTGCGCATGACTCTAGGTGATTCATGTGGAATGGATGATGTGGGAGTATCAGAAGTGCTCATGACTTTAGGTGATTCTTGTGGAATGGATGATGCTGGAGTATCAGAATGTGCTCATGACTCTAGGTGATTCTTGTGGATTGGATGATGTGGGAGTATCAGGAAGTGCTCATGACTACACTGTATTAGGATATTCTTGAAAAGAACGGCAGCTGTGTTAGATCTATAGCATTGAATCAGCGGACACAACATTGCCAGCAGTATCACCATTTTCTTCTGCTGGCACTGAAAAATGTCTATTGATAGCGGATAATTAAAATCAAAGCAAGAAATAGATCATCACCTGACATATGTTATACAATGGATGAAATGTGGTCATTGACCGACTTAGACACAGATGGTAAAGTAAGCACCAGTTACTAAAAAGAGTAACTCAAGATTTTGTTATATTTCTTACAAATGCCAAAATCCATTTTTTCTCTCCAAATTTGTCCTAAAAATTGCCTTCCTGTCAACATTTGGCTTCGTGTCCACCCTTATTGACCTCAGTATAACTAAATAGTATAAAAAACGCCAATATACCACTTTGACGAAAAAAAATGCCTCTAACCTTGTCAACAAATTCCAAAAATCGGCCCGGTCTAAAACGACCCCAAGTTATTTACGACTTCAAATTTACGAATAGGGTCCGTGTTTGACTCCGAATCTGGGAATCACCGGTTCAAGATTCACTGAAACCACTGGGATATTTCGTTGACTTATTAGGAAAGACACGTCCCCTAGCATCGTCGGTCCAATGGTGACGTTAGCCGGGCGGCGTATATCTTCCGAGCACGTAAATATTCGATAGAAGGAGTAGGGCACGATTTCCGGATTCCAAAGGCTCTTTCTCTCATTCCGGAGAGCCTTAAAATAACAACAATATGTTGATGACTCGGTAAACAACACTTCGATTCCTATTGTTATGAAGCCAGGATTTACCAGCAGATATTATCGATTAATACTGAAAACTGCGTTCTTTATTTAATCATATTGAACTAAGCCAGTCTCGCTTCGACGTCCGAAGGATAATTACTTCCTACGTTTTATTTGACTTTTAAAATTTAAAATAGCCAATTAAATGTCAAGTAAAACATCTACAGTTATTGATGAGTCTGCAGAAATAGCATGCTCAGATAATTATAGAACTGATCTGGGGTTTTATTTACAGAACTATCAGAGTTAAGAGGCTTTTGCAAGAAGCATATTAGTTGAATGAACGATTACACTTTTTGTGTTAATTCTCCGATTTATATAAAATACGATAATATTTCATTTTGAGGACTGTCCTTATCTGTTTTATAATGTATGTTTCTCGTTACATAGGTCGATACTAAGTATGTGGATGTTTGGATTGAGGAGTAAGTACTGAAAAAAGGATCCATTGAAAGCCAAACAAAAAACAGAAAGAAAAGTAGCAAGCTATGTTGTATTTAGTCTGTTCATGAGAGTTAATATACAGTGAAAGACCTATCAAGCACTAGCACCAGCTTTAGCGATATTCTGCTTTAAGGCCACGCATATTGGGCTTGATGATCATAAAGGACCAGTAAATAATAACACTACTGGGTCCGTATTCATAAAGCTTCTTAGCAATATCTTAACTTAAGTCAAATTTTATCAATTTGTAAACACCTTTTTCTAACTATTTAATACGTTTTCTTGATAGAGTTAATAAGGTTATGGATAGATAAAACCTACAGCTAAATATTTATCTTAAACTAGATGGTTTGTAGAGTCCCTGAAAGGTTAATAAAGAGATATAAAAATCATAAATTTTGACTTAAGTAATAGTTTCCACTTAAGTTGCTTTATGAAAGTGGGCAGTGGTGTCTAGTGAGTGCGACTTTTTAAGCACTAAATAAACGCCTGTGTGACGTCAAAAATGACCGAAAAGGGCATCTCTTGGGAGCAAGAAACACTAGTAAGAGAGCAAAGAAGCAGATTCGGATTTATTGAGTCTGTTCATGAGAGGTAATATAAATAATTGCAACACCTATCAAACCCTCTAGCACCGACTTAAGCGGTATCTTACGCCTGGTCCAACCCTATTATGCCTGTCCCAACACTCTTACGTCTGGCCCAACACTCACGCCTGGCCCAGCACTCTTACGCCTGGACCAGCACTCTTACGCCTGGCCCCAAACTCTTCTATTTAGCTCCGAACAACCACGTATTTGTTTCATTCAGTCGTGAGAGTGACGAACTGGTTCCGATGTCATCTAACTTCCAAGCACGATTGTTCTGTACAGACGACCCTGCATCAACAGATCTTGAATGCAAACTTTTGCAAACACAGTGTTTGCAAATCCGTCTTTTCCCAGGAAAATATTTTATTTTCTCACAATGTATTTCAAGGTGACAGTAACACCGGATATTACCACTCCTGTCTGATTGGTCAATCATATTTCAAATTTCATTTCCGTTCACTTCCCTTAAAATGACTATAATAATATTTTCTTTATATTAATAGTTAAAAATCTTCGTCGGACATTGACCTTTATTATTTCAGAGTATTGCGTTTGACGATGAGCACACATGTAAGGGTTCCATGTTTGATTTAATCTGTAATGAGAAGACGGTGTCTGGAATTGTTAATTGGGGTCGTGTTGAACGAGATCTTGTTCGACTGACTTATTAAACAGCGACTGTTTTCAATTTTGACCGATTGTCACTTATAGTCACTTTACATATATATATGGTTGGAGAGAGGTGTGAATTGACTGATATTTCACATATCGAGGTGTGAACGCAAAACTGTTTTATTTATAAAATGAGTAAATTATATTAGTTTCTCGTCGAACACTCCATATTATACATGGCTGGAAAGAGGAATGGAGTTATTATCAAAGGGTGTACTTTGTAATATTTAAAACTAGAATGGTCCTATAGAGTGACTGTGAATGTATATGTGATTCTTAATATTACTCAGTAAATAGTGTAGATAGGCAGGTACATTACATTTTTTTTGTATTATATAAATGCCTTTGAGTAATATTTGGGATTTTGGGGGTTTTTTTCAATAGGGAATGGTGTGGGTGTGGGGTGGGGGCGGAAGGCTGTGTGTTGGTGTGCGGGTGGGTGGGGGAAGGCTGTGTGTTGGTGTGCGGGTGGGTGGGGGAAGGCTGTGTGTTGGTGTGCGGGTGGGTGGGGGAAGGGGCGGGAGATAAGGATGCAATAATGGCGTCACTCCAGAAAACCTGTGACTAACCAAATCGAGGTCATTTTCACATGATGTCATTCTATTCATGTCTAAAACAGACGACTAGTCTACAATACACCACTATAGTGACTGATTTTATAGGTTTTATTAGTACGAGTGCTACTATTTATGTTATATCATTTCCCCGTGTGATTCCGGGGCAAGAATAGGTCCACTGTTTATCTAGGCAGAGTGGTAAACTCCCCACGAATTCATATTCATTTTTCATTTTTGTCATGACTATTAAAGGTCTTTATCATGATCATTGTTTCACGTGCTACTTGAGTGGTGTTTCACGTGCTACTTGAGTGGTGGCAGAAAACAATGATCGTGGCTCCAGCGAAAACTAATCTGTTGATGAGAAGATTATATGTCTATTCTGCATATTGGAGAGGACGTGTAGATTCTTACGGATGGCGGGAGGTGTACAGTACTGGTTTTACCCAGGAAAAGTGGGTGGTCTGCCTCCACCACAAAAAAATGAACGTCATATATAACCTTACATGTGTTGAAAATGACGTAAGACACCATACAAAAAAAAAAGCATATTGAAAGTGGAGGGTGGGCCTGGAATGTTCATTGGCGCCATATTAAACGTTTTGTGTTGTTGCACCGTAAAACCGAAATTCAACTTGTCCCAATTCAATTATTTCTATTGAGGGATCTGAGAAAGTTAAGTGAAAACAATAACACGAAAAGAAATGTACCGTTTTTTTTGGTTTATTTTCATATTCGGCGATTTTATCAAAGCGTAAAAAGTAATATTGGCTTTCAACAGTCGAACCAATTGATAATTAGAGAGAAACACCTAATTGTTTTCAATGTACTCCCAATACAGGTTTGTCATCGATAACAGACAAAGTATAGAGTTATCGCCTTTAATAGACAATGTCTGTCACATATACAAGTCAATGCATGCAATGCGTTTTCCTTGCATGCACTGCTTTCAGAGCCATTGATCTTACGCACACGTCTGTTTCCTGATATATAATCCAATGGAGAAATACGTGTTTTTTTCATAAGAGCACATCTTTTATTGGTTGATTGGAATGAAGCGCAAAACACTTCCTGTTCACACTATGTATCTCCTTGCAAAGTACATTTCACTTCCCCTGATTGTTTTTTTTTGTTAGAGCACATCTTGTATTGGTTGAATGGAATGAAGCGCAAACTATTTCCTGTTTTACTTGCAACGTATCATTTCAATTCTCTGGATTTAGTTCAGTACCATACTTGACTGTCGTGATAGACGCTACACAAGCAAAAAATTGTAAATCTGTTTTTGGATGAAGGCTCATTGCTTTACTGCTTGGTGGTTCAGGAATAACGATCCTGTATATATGTTTTAGCCCATTTCGTTGTGGTATACGTCGACGAGAATCAAAACCAGAGATTTTGTAGATATTGTAATGATGATGATCTTGAAGATGAACACCATTTCTTACTAGACGGTTCTTTTTATAATGATGTAAGAAACACTATATTTAATAAAACTCTACATAACAGAGACTTTCTAACTTTTGATAAGAACGAGAAACTTACATTTATTATGCTTAATCATCAGAGGAAAGTTGCAATAAAACTTAATTAAGGCTTTTCTGAAGAGACGCAACTCAACTTATACTGTTACATAACTTATTGTATTATCAAGTATAATGTCATTGCTATATATTTGCAATCATATTTAATATCCACTGAACTATTTATTATTGATTTATTCAATGTATATAACAATTGATATTTATATCATGTGATTAACTTAATATTATTACTAGCAGATAGTGACTTATAGGTCCATTGGGCCGGGTGCTTAATTTACAATTATTTCATATATGTTTGATTTTGAGTTGTATATTACGAAAGCCGAATGGGATCAGAATCAAAGTGAAGATAACAATATATTCTCGTAATAGCGATATAAATCCTCGTAATAGCGATATAAATCCTCGTAATAGCGATATAAATCCTCGTTATAACTAGAAAATTTCTCGTAATAAGGATTTTTTTCTCGTAATTACGAGACATTTAAGAAAGCTTCCCAAGTGAAATGGATGATAAATACGTAAATGACCCAGACTTACTTACTTACTTAATCTTTACCTACCTACCTAGGTGACTTATTTATTTAGTTATTCCTAGGTAGGTAGGTAGGTGGGTAGGTGGGTAAGTAGGTAGGTAGGTAGGTAGGTAGGTAGGTAGGTAGGTAGGTAGGTAGGTGGGTAAGTAGGTAGGTAGGTAGGTGGGTAGGTAGGTAGGTAGGTAGGTAGGTGGGTAGGTGGGTAAGTAGGTAGGTAGGTAGGTAGGTAGGTAGGTAGGTAGGTAGGTAGGTAGGTAGGTAGGTAGGTAGGTAGGTGGGTAAGTAGGTAGGTAGGTAGGTAGGTAGGTAGGTAGGTAGGTAGGTAGGTAGGTAGGTAGGTAGGTAGGTAGGTAGGTAGGTAGGTAGGTAGGTAGGTGGGTAGGTGGGTAAGTAGGTGGTAGGTAGGTGGGTAGGTGGGTAAGTAGGTAGGTATGTAGGTGGGTAGGTGGGTAGGTAGGTAGGTAGGTAGGTGGGTAGGTGGGTAAGTAGGTAGGTAGGTAGGTAGGTAGGTAGGTAGGTAGGTAGGTAGGTAGGTGGGTAGGTGGGTAAGTAGGTAGGTAGGTAGGTAGGTAGGTAGGTAGGTAGGTAGGTAGGTAGGTAGGTAGGTAGGTAGGTAGGTAGGTAGGTAGGTAGGTAGGTAGGTGGGTAAGTAGGTAGGTAGGTAGGTAGGTAGGTAGGTAGGTAGGTAGGTAGGTAGGTAGGTAGGTAGGTAGGTAGGTAGGTAGGTAGGTAGGTAGGTAGGTAGGTAGGTGGGTAGGTGGGTAAGTAGTTAGGTAGGTAGGTAGGTAGGTAGGTAGGTGGGTAGGTGGGTGGGTAGGTAGGTAGGTAGGTAGGTAGGTAGGTGGGTAGGTGGGTAAGTAGGTAGGTAGGTAGGTGGGTAGGTAGGTAGGTAGGTAGGTGGGTAGGTGGGTAAGTAGGTAGGTAGGTAGGTAGGTAGGTAGGTAGGTAGGTGGGTAGGTGGGTAGGTGGGTAAGTAGGTAGGTAGGTAGGTGGGTAGGTAGGTAGGTAGGTAGGTAGGTAGGTGGGTAGGTGGGTAAGTAGGTAGGTAGGTAGGTAGGTAGGTAGGTAGGTAGGTAGGTGGGTAGGTGGGTGAGTAGGTAGGTAGGTAGGTAGGTAGGTAGGTAGGTAGGTGGGTAGGTGGGTAAGTAGGTAGGTAGGTAGGTAGGTAGGTAGGTAGGTAGGTAGGTAGGTAGGTAGGTAGGTAGGTAGGTAGGTAGGTAGGTAGGTAGGTAGGTAGGTAGGTAGGTAGGTAGGTAGGTAGGTAGGTAGGTAGGTAGGTGGGTAGGTAGGTAGGTAGGTAGGTGGGTAGGTAGGTAGGTAGGTAGGTAGGTAGGTAGGTAGGTAGGTAGGTAGGTAGGTAGGTAGGTAGGTAGGTAGGTAGGTAGGTAGGTAGGTAGGTAGGTAGGTAGGTAGGTAGGTAGGTAGGTAGGTAGGTAGGTAGGTAGGTAGGTAGGTAGGTAGGTAGGTAGGTAGGTAGGTAGGTAGGTAGGTAGGTAGGTAGGTAGGTAGGTAGGTAGGTGGGTAGGTGGGTAAGTAGTTAGGTAGGTAGGTAGGTAGGTAGGTAGGTGGGTAGGTGGGTGGGTAGGTAGGTAGGTAGGTAGGTAGGTAGGTAGGTAGGTGGGTAGGTGGGTAAGTAGGTAGGTAGGTAGGTGGGTAGGTAGGTAGGTAGGTAGGTAGGTAGGTGGGTAGGTGGGTAAGTAGGTAGGTAGGTAGGTAGGTAGGTAGGTGGGTAGGTGGGTAGGTGGGTAAGTAGGTAGGTAGGTAGGTGGGTAGGTAGGTAGGTAGGTAGGTAGGTAGGTGGGTAGGTGGGTAAGTAGGTAGGTAGGTAGGTAGGTAGGTAGGTAGGTAGGTAGGTGGGTAGGTGGGTGAGTAGGTAGGTAGGTAGGTAGGTAGGTAGGTAGGTAGGTGGGTAGGTGGGTAAGTAGGTAGGTAGGTAGGTAGGTAGGTAGGTAGGTAGGTAGGTAGGTAGGTAGGTAGGTAGGTAGGTAGGTAGGTAGGTAGGTAGGTAGGTAGGTAGGTAGGTAGGTAGGTAGGTAGGTAGGTAGGTAGGTAGGTAGGTAGGTAGGTGGGTAGGTAGGTAGGTAGGTAGGTGGGTAAGTCGGTAGGTAGGTAGGTAGGTAGGTAGGTAGGTAGGTAGGTAGGTAGGTAGGTAGGTAGGTAGGTAGGTAGGTAGGTAGGTAGGTAGGTAGGTAGGTAGGTAGGTAGGTAGGTAGGTAGGTAGGTAGGTAGGTAGGTAGGTAGGTAGGTAGGTGTAGGTAGGTGTAGGTAGGTAGGTAGGTAGGTAGGCAGGCAGGCAGGCAGGCAGGCAGGCAGGCAGGCAGCAAGGTAAGGAGGGAGGGAGTAAATAAGTCAAGGTAAATTTACGTATTTCCATAGTTATCATATCATCAATTTCAATTAGAATGCTTTCTTACATTTCTCGTAATTACGAGGAAAAAGACTCTTTAGCCGGTGATAGGAGGCGTGAGAAGTGTTGCATCTTATAATTACCTCTCATGAACAGACTTAATAAAACCGAGTCTGCTACTTTTCTCTCTTGTTTGTGTGTGTTGCTTCCAAGGTAACACCTTTTCAGTATTTATTTACATTTAAAATGAATTTTAACTAAATATCTATATGTAAAGGGGGGATAACTATGGTAAAAATACATGGCATAGTTTTGATGCTTGTCATGTGTGCCAAGTTTCAAAGTTTTCTGTCATTTTGTTTTTGGAATATGTCTGTACATTCAAAATTTTAACCAAAAACCTATTTGAAAAGGGGAACAACCATGTCTGGTAAAATGCATGACAGAGCCATGATGCTTGTCACATACTGTTGTGCAATGCTTATAGACTTGAGTGCCACGTTTCAACGTTTTCTGTTGATTTGATTTTGGAATATGACTATAGATGTAAACTTTTGACCAAAACCCTATGTGGAAAATGGGGATAATTCTGGTTAAATGCATAACATAGTTAACTTGCTTGTCACATATGAGTGTATAATGGTGATGAACATGTGTATCAAGTTTCAAGGCTTTTGGACAACTGATTTTTGGAATATGACTGCATTGTAACTGAAACATCTGTCAAAGAGTAAATTACCATTTACAGATGTATGACCTTCATGTATAAAGTTGTGTAATGATAATGCAAATGTATGCCAAGTTTCAGGGCTTTCCGATAATTCGTTTTAGAGAAATGAGGGAAAACAAAATGGACGAACGGACTGACAGACGGAAATCATAAGCCTGGATTTGTAACGCAATGCGGCTAATAGGTGGACAAAAAAAGACAGATCCTTGTAGACCCAAGGCTTTTAATATTAACGGCGTTTATATGGGTGTTGTGGTATTTTCAAATTATGAAACACAAATAAAAAAATCACCGTTATTAATAAACATTAAACTTCCCTTATATATATATATATATATATATATATATATATATATATATATATATATGAACATTTACATATTGTACATATTACAAAAAACAACAACAACAGCAACAAAAGAAAAAGCAACGAAAAAATCCAAAACATGTACATATTGTATTACACAAATGCGTAAATAATTTTAATACATATAAGGTGGCTGAAAAATACATTTGAAAGGTCGTCTTGTTTTAGTTTCAAAATTATCTCCTTTTATAATGTTTATGTAACTAAAAGATAATTAAGCAACACTTCATTTCCTTAATGAGGCGTTACTCAGGCTGCCGACCGTTACTCAGGCTGCCGACAGTTACTCAGGCTACCGACCGTTACTCAGGCTGCCGACCGTTACTCAGGCTGCCGACCGTTACTCAGGCTGCGACAGTTACTCAGGCTGCCGACAGTTACTCAGGCTGCCGACTGTTACTCAGGCTGCCGACCGTTACTCAGGCTGCCGACAGTTACTCAGGCTGCCGATAGTTACTCAGGCTGCCGACTGTTACTCAGGCTGCCGACAGTTACTCAGGCTGCCGACTGTTACTCAGGCTGCCGACCTTTACTCAGGCTGCTTACTCAGGCTGCCGACCGTTACTCAGGCTACCGACCGTTACTCAGGCTACCGACCGTTACTCAGGCTGCCGACAGTCAATTTAACTGTTGACTTTACTTCCTTAATGATGCGTTACTCTGGCTGCCGACCGTTACTCAGTCTGCCGACCATTACTCAGGCTACCGACCGTTACTCAGGCTGCCGACAGTCAATTTAACTGTTGACTTTACTTCCTTAATGATGCGTTACTCAGGCTGCCGACCGTTACTCAGGCTGCCGACCATTACTCAGGCAGCCGACCGTTACTCAGGCTGCCGACAGTCAATTTAACTGTTGACTTTACTTCCTTAATGAGGCGTTACTCAGGCTGCCGACCGTTACTCAGGCTGCCCTCAGGCTGCCGACCGTTACTCAGGCTGCCGACAGTCAATTTAACTGTTGACTTTACTTCCTTAATGAGGCGTTACTCAGGCTGCCGACCGTTACTCAGGCTGCCCTCAGCCTGCCGACCGTTACTCAGGCTGCCCCAGGCTGCCGACCGTTACTCAGGCTGCCGACAGTCAATTTAACTGTTGACTTTACTTCCTTAATGATGCGTTACTCAGGCTGCCGACCGTTACTCAGGCTGCCGACAGTCAATTTAACTGTTGACTTTACTTCCTTAATAAGGCGTTACTCTGGCTGCCGACCGTTACTCAGGCTGCCGACAGTTAATTTAGCTGTTGACTTTACTTCCTTAATGAGGCGTTACTCAGGCTGCCGACCGTTACTCAGGCTGCCGACAGTCAATTTAACTGTTGACTTTACTTCCTTAATAAGGCGTTACTCTGGCTGCCGACCGTTACTCAGGCTGCCGACAGTCAATTTAACTGTTGACTTTTCCCACAATACGATGTTTAATAACGCTGTAGAAGCCATGTATGGTGTTTGTGTTTCTGCGCGTTATAAAACTGGAAATGCGACTGAAGAGCATTATAATTCAAATTGTAGTAATTTCTAACAGGATAACATGTGACTCTGTCACCGGCTCAGAAAGGGATTTCTGTAGTCTGCGATCACATGATAATTTGTCACATGATCGTAGCTAAATTATCAAAATGGCGAACAGATCAGGCAGAAATCAACACCGTGACCTGACACCACTAATCATAAGCGGTGCTGCTTATTGAATCGAACGAAAACACGCTTACTTTAGACATTTTGGATGTATTTAGGGTTATATATAATTTAAGGCAGGCTGTTATGTGTAAATCAGATTTTGGAAAGTGCTGTTAAGCACAGACGCCATATTGTAACTCAATGGATAAAGTCATGGTGGTGTGCATTTTGAATGTTTTGACGGCGGAGAGATATGCCAATTTGAAAGTATAAACTTTATTCTACAGCAGTGCAATTCTGATCAAAATTAAGTGTTTACTCACTAAATTATCGCATTACACTTTTTTTTTATTAAATTTAAACCTTTCATATAAAGCCGAGTCAGGAAATAAAAGAGTGTCATCAAGGATTTGTTTTTTTTTCATCGTTTTCCAAGATTCTTGGTATTTGCTCAGACGTTCATAGTGGTTGTATGTAGATTCAAGGAACGACAACTCTGAATAGAGATTGACACGAAGTATGTATGAAAGAATGTTGGCATTGAGACATCAACACATCGATCGGTGAACGTGAAACTTATGTAAGTATATATAAAAAATAACAAGATAACAGGGTTTAGTGAAAGCCCTCGAGTTGAAAAAAAGCTAATAGTCCACTCACTGTAAGATTTCCAGGACAACTCATAGTGCACGTGCTTCCACTGTAAAACCCGTCCGTGCACGTGTATGCGCCTTTGAATATAGTTGGTAATGGTGGACATTGGTTTGGTACACATTCTAGTCCGTCCCAATCACCGTCGTCTTCACATATGATACGAAGAAACCGCCTGAAGTAACAGCAGAGGATTCAAATGTGTTCTGATATGCGGGATGAGTATTCGTGCACGGATGAGTATTCGTGCACGGAGGGGTATTTATGTGTAAAAGTAAAAATAATACAAAGAAACTTTTATTTAATGTATACAACTGATATTCTATAACTGTTCGTGAATATACTCAATACGTATATGTAAAAGGCGAGATACACGTTAGCCATTAGTCGAACAACCTCAGAAACAATACACATATTCTTGTCTATTATTTATCAACAGATATACTAGCATAGTTAGATATTGGTTGACATTTCAGCAGAAAATATAATTTTATCATCTATATATAAATCTTCATTATCTGATTGTGAAAGGGGTTTACATTTATAGGTTATTTAACATGGTTCTGTACAATACGGAGATATATTTGGACGAGTACACAGCTGGAAAAGTCATATTGGACGAGCCGTTAGGCGAGTCCAATATGATTTTTTCCAGCTGTGTACGAGTCCAAATATATCCCGTATTGTACAGAACCATGTTAAGTAACCTTTTTATTCTATACCTTTATTTTAACCAATCATTTATAATTCGGATATAACTTTCGTTTGTTTCATGCTTTCAAGCAAGTCGCTATGAACATCGAAAGCACAATTGCATGTAGGTCTATGTATTTTATATATTGTGTTCGACATGGCTTACTCTCAAGCTTTATTTGCTTGAAAGAATGCCCATTTCTCCGTTGTCAACAGTGATTAAATACTACCGAAGGTCAGTTTCAAACAATGATATATTATGCTAGTTTTTTGTGTTTTTTTTTTGTTATAAAGGAAAATTAAATAAAAATATGTGCAATAGATAGGTTTTCATTACTTGACAACAATTTATGGTTAGGTAATGACAGAAGCCTGTCGGTTCTGATTTTTATTCGGACCTTTTCACGCGTTTCGGTCTTTATCATAGGTTTAACATGGAACCTGTGAAGCGTACAATACGAACAAAATACGGGATATTTTGTACGCGCGTGCGTCCCGATACGGAAATATATTGTACGGTCACATGACTCGAAAGAGCGTCTACGATTGGATGTATAAATTAGGTATAGAATAAAGTTGGTTATCCAATGTGCAATCTCAGCTTAATACTTATGGCTTTATGTATGTATCGTCTGATCCTTTAAGGGTCAACCATCAACATTTTGTATCTAGCTTTAAAACAGAGGTTGGTGGATTGCTTTATTAAACAAATGGAACACTGGTCTACAAGAAAACAGAGTATTATCAAATTTCCCTGTCTTACTAGTTATACAAACTGCAGATTGGCTTTTCCTTACATGATACATTACCTCTTGTTTTTATTGCATTTTTATATTGGCGGACGCTCGATCGTTTGACTGATATGTGTTTTAAAATTTCTCTACGGAGAAAAATGCGCATTTTTGTCTTTTGGCATACATTCGGCCTATATAAAACGAAGAAGGAAAATCAATGGTGAAATGTCACCTATATTTTTTCTGTATATAAGCCGATACATGATAGAAAGCATGTCGTATACGGTTTTGAAAACTTGATTATAGAAATTAGCCTCACAAATACACTGTGAGATGAAGATGAGCCGCCACCATCAAAAACCTTTTGTTACACATGCAAGGATTAGTATCCGTGGATATAATGCAGGGACATACTCCTTTACTCCCGCGAGTAACTTGGAAAAAAAAAAAAAAAAAAAAAAAAAAATCCTAAAAATAAATGCAATACAAATCAGAGGGGGTAGGTAAAGGTGGAAAAACTACAACGTTTTTGCGAGCATAACATGTCTATATTCGTCATAACGTGTCTGTATTCGTCATAACATGTCTATATTCGTCATAACATGTTTGCTGTATTCGTCATAACATGTCTATATTCGTCATAACATGTCTGTATTCGTCATAACATGTCTATATTCCTCATAACATATCTATATTCGTCATAACATGTCTATATGCGTCATAACATGTCTGTATTCGTCATAAAATGTCTATATTCCTCATAACACGTCTGTATTCGTCATAACATGTCTATATTCGTCATAACATGTCTGTATTCGTCATAACGTGACGAATATATAGAGAATAATAAATTGGTATTTTCATATCACACCCTATATCAGGCCCTCGACCCTTATCAGCCCTCGAGCTAACCCTCGACCCATATCAGCCCTCGAGCTTAACTCGAGGGCTGATATGGGTCGAGGGCCTGATATAGGGTGTGATATGAAAATACACATGTTTTATTCTATTTATCATATACTTCAGCACTGTCAACTTCGGCTAACTGTTCTTTGTTTCTGTGTGTGTTTGTGGTTGATTGCCGTCCTTGAATGCTGCTTGTCCTGTTCGATTTTTATATCTGTATTTACTACTCTGTTTTCCAGGGAGAAAACAATAATATTATTAATAGACGTAATCCCATTCAAATGTGTTCACGTCTGTCGCGTAAGTATAGATCTTCACCATATTTTTCCCGAAATGGATTTAAAATGAATGCCATTGAATGTGAAATTGTCTAATTCGGAAAATGAATGGTCACACGTGGTTATTTCATCCACGGATGGTTCTATATTTTTGAGTTTATTATAAATTTGTTAACTCTCTTTATAATCCGTGTATTATGCCTTATTTATTTCTTTATTTTATTTTTATCTATCTGCCATCTCTTTTATTTCATCTTCTTAGCATTATAAGTCTAATCATTTCCGTTGAGCTATGATCTAATATAACAGCTCGACGTGCACATGTTTAGCCAATAATCTGGCGCGAAAACAGGATGGAATGCAGGCGACAAACCACAACGCGTGACAACTCGTATACAATCGTAACTAATCGGTAATTTCCGTATCACTCCGCTGAGTCATAAAGAACATTCGGTTATATCCGTGGTATGATTTTCTTACCCTTTATTTCACGCGTGTGATAAAGCTTTATTGCCCGGCAACTAAATCCTTATTGATATGACCAGCAGGGTCTATTTCGTATCGTATATTCCAAAACAACGTATTTATAGGGAAGTATGTGATACATCATTACTATGTTCGTCATGTCTTTATTCGTCATAACATGTCCATATTCGTCATAACATGTCCATATTCGTCATAACATGTCCATATTCGTCATAAATGTCGCTTGTACGAGCATCATTTTGGTCCAAAGATGAGAAAAACAGTCGTTTTAGTGGGGGACACCACCTCCCATGAGTGGAGGCCACCACCTCCCGGTCCCCCGCCACACCTCCCCAACCAACCCAGCGCGCTTCGCACCTCGCATTAGGAGTATCAGGGTTGGAAACAGGCCAAGCTACGCTCCTGCAATGATGCGGATATGTATGGCACTGTGTCAAGAAGCTTTACATTCGCTTCCGTATCATTGCAATTAACGTTTACGCTTCCGTTCATATAGCGTCTAAAAGCAATATGAAAGGTGTTATTTAATTTTCAAAACATATCCTCGCGGCGGTTTAATATAGCAAAACATATCCTCGCGGCGGTTTAACATAACACCATCTGTAAGATTTATTTTAATTGCAGAGATACACCGGCAAAACGTTTTTAGTAGCATCCTGTTAATCATGTTAAGGCGGGTTGTAAAAATCGTCATTTTCGATATTCTGTAGAAATTAGAAGGTCAACCCAAATCAATTGCACAGTTTGCGAGTGAGTCGTATTTCAAATTAAACCCTTATTAAAGAGACAGGAGGCATTCTGGTGCCAATCCAAATACGAACAGTATGTGTTTCAATTTCATAGTCACTACCCCATGATCAGTCTGATTTAATTATTGTTAATAAAACAGTATGGTCTGTTAAACTCGACGACTCGACGAGTTTTTGTTGTATAAAGTATTACTTTAGGTCATATGATGCTTTAAGGCTCTAACAAATTCTTGTTTTGCGGTTTTTACAAAAAATGTAGAAGAGCATCTTGAAACTTAAATATTTTTTGCACGTGTTCTTTTTTTATTTGATTATAATTTGTAACTATACAATGTCATTATGTGCGTTGGACTTCCTGCCAAAAATACTGGTTCCGCGTATGATAAATATGTTTTAACAAACTCTTACTTCTTGTTTCTCTCTCCTTCGACGTGATAACGATCATTACACCGAACTTTGCACTGCTGTCCAACCATCTGAGGCCCATTTGTACAAGAAGTTGTCTTCAAAACGCTGTTCGTA
This sequence comes from Cyrtodaria siliqua, assembly GCA_037043455.1. Classification (NCBI taxonomy): domain Eukaryota; kingdom Metazoa; phylum Mollusca; class Bivalvia; order Adapedonta; family Hiatellidae; genus Cyrtodaria; species Cyrtodaria siliqua. Next base: position 76,839 of record JAWPHD010005053.1, read on the forward strand.
AATCTGTTCTCGTCAAGAGGCTCGCACCTTATAATACATGAGGCTTTCTGTTCGGACCAGCGACCATTTTCTTGGCACGTGATTGTTGTTTCACTTCCTGATAACATACATTGTAATACACGAATATGTTTTCAAGAGAAACAAGTGTATTTAATTTGGGTTTTAAAAAGTTAACTTGATTTGTGTAAATCTTAAAGTTCTCCGGCCATGTTTTGTTTCATGAACATGTTTTTGTTTATTTAAATCGAAATCAATACACAACTATAGATATTTACAATTCACACATTGCAGTATTTGTGAAAAGTGAGAATAAGATTTTATTTGATGACGTTGAAAACTTTTAACAGGTAAATTTATCCACAGGTAAATGTATTTATCAATTATCTGGCAATAGTTGTGCAGCTATACAATTCAGATATACCTCATTTTCCCGTGCAGTCACGCAGTGGTAAAAGTAGTATCTACGTCATGCAAATAACACTTATTTTTACATACAATTTAGTAGCGGTTGTATATATATGTTTCTCTCCGGGACTATCAAGAAATATTCATATGATGTTTAAGAGGTAATTTTTTAAATTGATAATACTACAAACAGGGTGGCCATTCATCTTTAAAATTGTGAAACGTTCTGTTTTAACGTACTGTTATCGAAATTATATTAGTTCTTAGACTATTAATTAATGTAAGTGTTCTTTTTATACCAGGGACGATCAAAAAGCAATATCATTTTAGACAATAGTAGTTCAAAGTTACTGTACCTAGCCACATCTGTCTTATTCAGAAACGGACTACTATGACAAAGTCTAGGCACTACATAAGACAATGCGCCTCAAGGTATGCAACCACCAATTGTTTTCCCCATTGACAATGTTGAAATATCATTTGCTGCAACTTCAACTCAAGTATGGATAATGCAGAAGTGTAATTATCATAATTATAGAAGAAGAAAACATTTCCCCTTGAAAAATCACCAGAAAAGTTGGGGTCACAAGACATGTAGAAAGTGCTTGTTTGCTTATTAAACAGGTCAAGGGTACAGCTGTTTTCATTGATAGTTGCTCACTAAGTGTATGCATAGATTCGAAATTTGGAAAACCTTCATTAATAATCCTGGAAACCTATCAATACACTTCTTATACATACGCCCACAAAATCGTCTATAAATGGTGTATTTTTCACTACTTATAAAGTCCATTTCCATCAACAAATGAGGGATCACTTTTTTTATATGAACTACATTCGACTACTACGCACCTCGGAGGTTTATATGCAACTGGTGGTGGTAAACCTCAAGGGATTTGCCAATCACTTCCGGCGTTCAATACCGTATAAACGCTGAAAACGTGCGCATTAATTCTTATATTTACATTTATTTTTCCAGTTGTTATAGTACTAATAATAACGTGCCTTGGAAGGTTCGAAATGATAAATAAGTGAAAGGAAGACAAATCAGTGTATTTTCAGACCGTGGAATATTATTAGCCATTTTCTATTGAGGTACATTGAATGCGTGCGCAGTTAGATCTGCCTACTTTAAACGTTAACATTATTCGAAAACAGTGTTTGAAACCTTTGAATAAAGTTAAGGATACCTACCGACAAGAGTTGCTGGTTTATCACATTTGAAAATGCATTCCTGAGAAAACGTGGAACCACCTGGACAAGCGACGGTCGCGTGCTGAATGACAGGACGTGCGCAGTCAACCGGAGAGCAATCTATCAACGATGACGAGGTCCATTGACCGTCCAAGCACATGGCCTTATGGTCTTGCCCGTTGACAAAATAGCTTGAAATGGAAAATGTACACCGTTTTAAACAGGTGACATACTTTTAGGTTTAAATATATATGGACTTGAGGTGTATAAATGATGAAGTGAACCACATTCAAATTGAAATCGCAGTCAAATATCTGGTTTTTTGTTAAAAACAAGTTAAGCATATCAAAATAGTGTCTTAGAAGCTCCTATAAAATCAATGTTTATTTATAAATCAATCCCATATATGCATTTCGACACGTTTTGACATCCAGATTTGTTTGGTCAATAGGCAATTTGAGCCTTTGAATCACTGAGAAGCATGATATTAACACGGAAACCTAACGAAATATTATAACGTATAGGAATGATAGCCATCAAGTATTTAGCAGGTGCGCTTTTTAGCACTTCATTGGCCGATGGGTTAACGACGTTGCGTTGTAAACCTCGCATCTCAGCGCTGCGGGTTCCAATTCCATTGAGCTCTCGACTAGTAAATGAGGAAGTGTCGATTCTTACGGATGGTGGGATGTATACACTACTGGTTCAACCCCGGAAAAAAGGGGATGGTCTGCCTCTACCAAAAACAATTTGACCATCATATATGGCCTAAACTGTGCTAAACTGACGTAAAACACCCTTCAAAAAATCAAACAAAAGCTATTTTACACGTGAATCAAAAATGCTTCAATCAATGTTACTAACAAAACGTAAATAGAATACATAACGCTTTTCTACTAGAATAGGATTTTTAAACATTATTCGTACTAAACTTCGAACAGGAAATGCAGCATTCAAGGACGACAGCCAATCACAAACACACACAAAAACAACTATAACGATGAATAAAAGGCAACTTAAGACATCACACACATAAAAGGGTTGACAATAGGGCTACTGCCTTGAACGGTCAGTGGTAAAAAAAAAAGCCGCTTGGAGTATAAACCAGGTCTAATGTGCACCAAACCTCACTCTTACCCTATTGCCGTCCCAATTAACGGGACAGTGTAAATACAGATATCCCCGCCGCGCTATAATCTCTAACAAACAAGGCAGCATTATTAGGCAATTTGAGTAAAACACATCAATGATCATGTAAACTATATATACTATAATAAAATAGAAAGCAACAAAGTAAGTACTCAATTACTTGGGAGAAGCCAGAGAAACAAGAGAAGAACCGTTAAGTGCACGACAAGACGAGTAAAAATCCAGACTAGTATAAATCCAGTTTAAGTTTTTTTCGTGCCATTAAAAACTTATTAAAGCTGTCTGGTGCATTTATATACAATAATGCTACTAAATCGGACATTCAACAATGATTGGAAATAAGTCTGGCTTTATTGCCAATCCATAGGTACAGATACATTGTCTATTTCGTAATAATTCAAATGTTTCTGTACTATATTCTCTAATAGTTCATTGTTATCGTGATAAAGTATCGAATTCAAATAATTCATGATATTCGAAATATTATTGTGATATCTGAAACATTGCGAAACATTCTCTGTTAAAATTTCTCTGTTGAAAATTGGTACAAACCCTTTATCACATTCTATTGTGCACGTATCGCCGTCCTGCTGACCGGAACAAATGGCGACGCCATGCTTAACCGGAAATGCACCACACGCGGATTTGCTACAAGACTGTGTCACGCAATTACCAGATCGAGGATTGTACAGTTCATCTCTGGTACAAGAGGCTATCTCTACTGGGTTTATGAACGGTGAAGAGCGCACTCTAACGGCTGTTATGCTTATACTAGAGTAAGTGAAGCTGATCCGGACGCCTGAAATAACGAGATCATAGATAATTGTGGACGACTGAAGAAGTATGATCATGGACTGTCGAATCAAAATGATGGCGCCTAAAATAATGAAACCTGAAAAGGTGGGATCGTAGATAACTGGACGTGGATCGTACATATGATAACGGCCAAATCGCTGTAAGAACCACATCAAACTGAATATAATTTATTATTTGTATAATGGCCTTTTTTCCTGTGTGTTGTTTTCAGATCTGTTTCAGAGTTGTCTATGTTGTAAAGGGACTACACACAAGGCATTTTGTGGGGTCTAGAGGTCTGACTTAAAATTGATAATTTGCAATATTTTCTATTCTAAATGGCCTAAACGTAATGACTGAGCCTAAAATGACCCCTTATTTACAAAATAATGTATTTTTCACTGCAATATGAGGTATCCAGGGATACGCACGAGTGTTAATTTAAGCATTTTATCCCGATAAGATTCAAACACTATGGTGAATTTAAATTACAGAAATAAACACTACATTTATAACCAATATTTTGACATTTTGATCATGAATTCGGGCTTCTTGTTTATTTTATTTTAGATTCTTTGTAAAACGCATGATGTACCCCCTATTAATGCATTTCCTTTTCTTTTGTAATTCTTTGTCCTATTTATAATGATCATCTATTGATCTTGTCGCTTTAATGCAATTTTTTTACTCTATTTGCATTTCCCTAAACCCGGATATATTTGTTTGGTGGATGTAAAAGTAACAGTGTCATGGGTAAAATTGATATAAACGCCGTAATAGCATTCGCAACCTCTCGATGAATTAATGGAATCATATCTCGAATGTATCTAGCAGGAACGTCATACGAACATGCAGCACCCTAGATCCCCATTCACGGTCAAAACATTGTAATAACTATTTTCTGTCCCGTTGACTTCCGGCTAACAAAATGTCAAGAATACGCCGAAATACATATGAGCCATGATCCCGAAGAATGGCGGGATCGGTCGCCTAGGAAGTGACTATATAAGGTATTGCGCTTCAGAACTGCAGAGCTCTGTTCGGCTTTTGCTCGAGTCGTAGCTTGGCATATCCGGTTGAAATTAAGCATCCTTCGGAGGTGACTGTTCCAAAAGTACCCAATTTGAGTTAACCGTTACTTACTCTAAGTAAATTTCCTTTGCATTTAACTATTTTGATGACGTTAGAAGGTAATTTTGAAGTATATGATATGTTCTGTTTTAGCAGTATAATATCTGAATACTAGTATAAGGTATTATTAACAGAGGTCATGTATAATGTACATTCCGTTTAATTAACGTGCATTGTTATGCAGTGAACGCGGTCGTCTGCATTTCATTATATGAAAGACTGAGGTATCTATGTTAAACAATGGTCCCCTGTAATGTGGGCCGACTGGTCAGCAGCTGTTGTTGACACACATAGCATAAATAGCCGCCTGCCTGACAAGGCCTCTATCTTCTCAGCTGAACGTGCCTTAAGTTTTATTCAGGAATCTGATAATGACCATTTCGTAATCTTTTCTGATTCCCTTTCATCTCTTCAAGCACTGGATAATATGAAACATGATAATCCAGTTGTGCTTCAACTTTAAGAAAAGTACAATTCTCTTATAGTTGATAATGTTATTATTTTTTGCTGGCTTCAAAGCCATGTAGGAATACGTGGTAATGATAGAGCTGATAGTGCTGCTAAGGCAGCATTAGGTTTACATATATCTAATACCAAGTTACCTCATACTGCTTTTAAAAGTTGTATCAACACATATATTCGTAACTCTTGGCAAGCCGCTTGGGACTTGTCGGTGAACAATAAACTCCATTCCATTAAACCGTTTCTCGGAGAATGGCGTCTTTCTAGTAGACTCATTCGTCGAGAGGAAGTTGTCCTAGCCAGGGTCAGGATAGGGCATACACGCTGTACACATTCATATTTATTACAAGATGAGCAGTTGCCAGAATGTATACCCTGTTTTGCACCGTTAACGGTCAAACATATCTTGTTGGAATGTGTAGACTTTGATCCTATGCGACAAAGATACTATACAGTTAATACTTTGAAAGAGTTATTTGATACTATAGATTTTAGTCTTGTTTTAGATTTCCTTAAAGAAATCAGACTTTATAAATCAATATAATATTTTCCTATATATATTAACTTGTTCACAAGCCCGTTGACGGACATATGTTGATTTACATACATACATAGTTTATATTGCTACCATATCATCCCTTATTTGTAGATAGTTTTATCTTTATACGTTTACATTATTTTTAATTACTACTTCATTCTTTCATGGTTTTTCGGTTTTTGCGCACAATATGACCTATTTATGTGTCGACGTGCCATAAAACACCATTCATTCATTCATTCAACAAGACCTATAACGAACCTTATATATGGGATGGTTCAGACCAATTAGCCCGCATCCGGGAACATTTCTCACAGATTAATGAATCCTGAATGTGAGAGTTTCCTCATTAAATCAGTTGTATGAGAATATTTCTCGGATAAATCAACACTCCAGGGAACATACTTCTATTTTCATACGATCCAGGTAAAAGTGTGTCGCAAATAAAGACCCTTTATGCAATTAATCCTTATAAAATGCCACCTCCGTCAGTGACATTAAGCCATGTACTAACAAGTTTATTTCGAAACTTTTTTTCACAATAAAGTTGAGAGAGTGGGTTTCTGACTTATTTTCAAAGGTTGCGAGAATAATGGCTTATTAAAATCAATACTTTTTCAAATGTAATTAAATAACTAAAATAACTGATGAAAGAAAATAGAAAAAAATAAAAAATATATCTTTATTTTAAGAGGATAACATATTTGGCTACAAACCAGTCTAACATATCCTACAAACCAATCTAACATATCTATCTATCTATCTATCTATCTATCTATCTATCTATCTATCTATCTATCTATCTATCTATCTATCTATCTATCTATCTATCTATCTATCTATCTATCTATCTATCTATCTATCTATCTATCTATCTATCTATCTATCTATCTATCTATCTATCTATCTATCTATATATCTATCTATCTATCTATCTATCTATCTATCTATCTATCTATCTATCTATCTATCTATCTATCGATCGATACTGCAGCACCCACTCACGGGGATTATGTGAAGGTGCGCGTCTGTGCAGTGTGAGTAGTTAAAAGAAAGATAAAATAGTTTTAAAATCAAGTGAGAGTGAGATAAAAGTATGATAGTGTTATAATGTTAAAAGTCTGAAGAAGACAACGTGATTTTTAAAAGTAAAAAAAAAACAAAGCTTCCTGTCTGTGACATGGAGTGGGTGACTGAGCACACTGCCAGTTTGAACGAGTTCAAGTCTGGCAGCATTGCAATGTCGACTGGTAGTCAATTCCACTCTACGATTGCAAGGGGAAAGAACGAATACTTGTAATAATCAGTAGTAGTGTGTATTTGTCTAAAGGCAAGGGGTGGGATTTGCGGGGAATTCTCATGGGCTGTATGACATATGGGGGCATGGGTACAGCAACAAGGTAGTTGACTATTTTGAAAAAGAGACAAACCTGGCATCTGATCGTTTGTTTTCAAGGGACCTCCATCCTAATTTACCTGGCATGTCAGTGACACTGACGTGTTGGGAATAGTTATTTACGGTCCATCGGGCTGCTCTTCTTTGGACCATTTTTATTTTATTTATGTCGGTCTTTGGTGGCGGCTCCAGACAGGGAAAAATACTCAAGAAGTGGGCGCACTAGTGTTTTGTAGGCGACCTCTCTTATACCTGTATTTTTGGACCTTATATTCCTCTTTACAAACCCAAGTGTCCTGTTTGCAGAAGTGGTTGTTCTACTGATGTGGTTATTCCATGACCGATTGTTGCTTATGTCCACTCTAAGATATTTTGAACTTTCAACGGTTTCTAGAATCTGATGTATGATGTATGATGGTACACTTACTTGGATTAAACTCCATGTCCCATCTTGTTGTCCAATTTTGTAACCGTCTCAAGTCTTCCTGGAGTATTTGAGCGTCTTGGAGAGAGGATACTGCCAGATAAACAGCTGTGTCATCGGCAATGTGTCTTACCTTGGATTTAAGAGTGTCTGGTAGTCGTTTATATAGACCAGTAATAGGATGGGTTCGAGTACAGATACTTGTGGTTCTCCGGATGTTACTGGGACTTCCATGGATATGTCATTATCGAGTACTACACTTTCTGTACGATTTGATAAAAATGGTCTGATTCATTGGAGGATGTGACCCCTGATACAATATTGGTGTAGCTTAAGAAGAAGTTTCTCATGGCTTACCTTGTCAAAGTCCAGTAGAACAAGGTCAGTTTGTCGGCCATCTATGGTGTTTCTGGATAGCTCTTCGTTTAGCATGACAAGTTAGGTCTCGCATGATCGCTTGGCCCTGAATCTATGTTGGAGATCATACAGGGTGTTGTTTGAATCCAGGTGAGTAACTAGGTTTGTTGTAACAATATGCTCCAGTACCTTGCACAGTATACAAGTTAAGGATATGGGCCTGCAGTTAGAGGCTAAGCTTTTATCACCTTTTTTGAATACTGAGCATACGTTGGCATCATTCCAGTCCTTGGGTACTCTACCAGTGTCTAAGGATCGCTGAAATATTACCTGTATCATTGGTTCAATAGCTTCTCGGAGTTGTTGTAGCACAAGTGGCTTTAGTTTGTGCGGTCCGCTAGCTTTGTGTGGCTTAAGGTCCTTGAGAAGTTTTAGGATTCCATTCTCAGATACCGTGATATTTGGCATAATGGGGTGGTTTGATATGTTTGTAGGTGGCACTGTTGACGGGCCAAGCTTACCTTTGTCTAGTTGTTCTTGTACTTCCATTTGGGCTAGTTGGCTGAGTCTAAGTGGAGATTTAGGCGAAAACACTGACTGGAATTGTTCAGTCATTATGTTTGCCTTTTCTGCATTATCAGTAAATAACTTACCTTCTTTTTTGAGTGGTGGTATGCCTTTTGAGTCCTGTTTAGTATTGTTCAGAAGGGAGAACATCTTTTTCGTGGAGTATGGGGACTTACCTGCGTTTGGGGTTTCCTCGGTATTGTAAATTCCAAATACTTCATTGATGTACCGGTCATGTCAAGGAATTCCTGTCTGACTCCAGGTGTCCTGTTTGTTTTGTATTTTTGGAAGAGACTGTCCCGCTTTCTATGTACCTTCTGGTTTCTTGAGTCATCCATCGCAAAGATGGCTTACTGCTTATTGTCTTTTTGGGTACATATTTATCAATACCTGATAATAGGGCCGTTTTGAGCTCTGTCCAGAGCTTGTCTATGGACTTTGACATGATTTTCTATGAATGACATCTGGAAATCCTTTATGTGTTTTTAGAAAGACCCCCAGTCTGCTTGTTTGTACATATTCATTACTCTCGGTATAATTTTATTTACCTGCGGTTTTATGTTTATCTCAGCGTACACCGTGTCATGGTCTGCTATACCGGGTAGGATATCAACTTTGCTGACAAGAGTGGGGATGTTCGTGAAAAATAGGTCTAGGATGTTGTCATTTCTTGTTGGCTCAGTTACCATTTGAGTTAAGTTGGACTCTTCTAGTATATCATTGAAACTGCTATACAAGGCAGTGTACTTACAGTCAGTTTTGATGCATGGATTGTTGTGGAATTTGGGGAAGTTGCAATCACCTAGGAGCCATATGTGTCTTTTTGCATGGCTTACCTGGTCTAGGGATCGTTTTAGACGGTCACAACTCGCAGAGTCCGACTCGCGTGGTCGATAGTATGCTCCAATGTGAAGTGGTTTAGAGCGTACCAACTCTAATTTGACCCAGAGCAGCTCACAGTCAGTTTCAAATTGCTGTTCTCTATGGGAAATGCACTTCTTGCTTACAAGGATAAAAACTTCAAAGTTCATTTCATTTGGGATGGTTTCAGAGTTATGTATATCTGAGTTCAGCCATGACTCAGTACCAATTACAATGTCTGGTTGGGCTCGGTCAATAAGTGCATGGAATTCATCTTTCTTATCTTTATTGTTTATATACTGCAGGTTGATATTCATGACTTTGAGGACGGCATGTTTAATTTTAGGTCTATAGTTTCTATTAGTATGTGTGGTGCCCTTATTACGATCAGACGTCTGATTTGTCTGGGAGAGTGGAGAGAAACCGTTTGAGGATTCAACGTTGATAGTAGGGCACTTGACACCAAAAACTGAGTTATTCTGGAGACACAGGTCAGACAGTCACATGAGAAATCTGAATTATTACAATGGAACTCATGTTTCGTATTCCATGTCCTGGCATACAGGATGGAACCACTGTGAGCATTTATCACATAGCGTACCTCGCTCGTCCAACTCCAGACCACACAGTACGCATGGCGCTGAGGCAGAGTCATTGTGGAAGGATATATCAGACATGACATGTACACAAGCACATTAATATAGTAATTTAAGTGTACTACCTGTCAGTGACATGTTGTAAATAGTATTCGTTCGGGCCACTTACATCACTGATATTGGGTAAAGTCAAATTTAAAATGGCGGCCTACATCAAAGAGTAGGAGGTAAACAGCGGGATTTTTTTTTACTTAATTTAAGATCTTTCTTGATCAAAATATGTCGGTGAAATTTCACATACATATACCTAAAGGCTTAGGCAGTATGAGCAATGTTGTCAAATTTAAAATAAGAGCAGGAAAACTTGTCTTTGAAGAAATTTTCAGGAGCCTCAGAAAGTCTTTGTTACTGCACGCGCATACATACCAAAACCATATGGTCCTCAAATAAGTTTAGCTATATTAATTATTGATTATATTCAAATTAAAACCATTATGTGGTCCCGCCTAATTCCATTAAGCGATGGGAAAGCTTTTATTATCAGGATTGTTATAATGGACATTTCGACAATAAAACACGAATATTTTTACTGAAAAAAATGCGCTAACCTGTTTAAAACTACCTATAAAATGCTTTAATTTTGCAATATGCAAACTTTTTAAGCCGAAATTAAGGTTTTATTTCATACCCAAGCCAACTCCGTTTGCGTTTATTGGGGAAGGGGTTGGATGGGGTATGAAAGTTAATCTTGGTATCTTTGTTTATGGAAGATTTAGAATTGTTTATGCAAAATGATGGTAATTCTGGTTTGATAATTGATTTTATTTGCTGATGATATGGCCGTCGTTGGGAGGTCGGTAGAGGAGTTACAAAATAGCTTTTGTATACGTACTGTAACACTTGGGGCCTGGAGGTTAATACCAAAAAAACAAAAAATTATGGTGTTTAGAAATAGAGGTCCAATACATAACGATGAGAAATGGAATTATAACGGGGTTTTAGTAGATGTGATGGACGACTTCAATTATTTGGGTACAATTTTTAATTACACAGGGTCATTTTTAAAAAATCAAGAGCATATTACTGGGAAGTCATTAAAAGCTCTAAATGCTTTATTATATAATTGTAAGAAAATAAAGTTGAAACCTAAAATTTTATGTCAATTGTTCGATTCTTTTGTTGGATCTATTTTAGGATATAGTTCGGAGATATGGGTTTTTAATAAGTTTAAAGAAATTGAAAGAATACATTTGAAATGTTTGAAGAGAATATTAGGGGTAAAATCAAACACAAGTTCTAGTAGTGTATATGGAGAAATTGGTAGATACCCTCTTTATATAACGCGATATGTGCGTATAATAAAGTATTGGTGTAAAGTTGCAAATAGTGATAATATTCTAGTTAAAACAGTGTATACCCAAGGTGTAAATGATTGTGAGAGAGGCTATATAAATTGGGTTGCAAGTGTTAATTTTTTTTTACATAGTCATGGACTTGGATATGCTTTTTATAATGCAGTCCAGTTAAATGTAAAATCATTTCTAAATGTTTTTAAACAAAGACTTATTGACAATTTTATTCAACAGTGGCATGTATCAATTGATACTAGTCCAGGTTTAGACTCCTATAAATGTTTTAAGAATAATTTTGAGTATGAAACTTATTTAGATATGTTGCCTTACTCATTGAGATGTATTTTTTCTAAAATTAGGTTGTCATCTTATCCTCTTAGGATTCAGACAGGCAGATTTGCTCCAAACAGGTTAGCACGAAATGAAAGAATTTGTCTATATTGTGATTCTGGGGATATAGAAGACGAGTATCATTTCATATGTATTTGTAGACGTTTCAATGACTTAAGAAAACAATACATTAAGAAATATTATTTTATTAGACCTTCAATGTTTAAATTCATTGAGCTTATGAAATCAAATAACAAAAAAATATTACTAAATTTGTGTGAGTATATTAGAGAATCTCTTAGTATTAGATATTCTCTAATAGTGAATCAGTAATGTATTCATCCTCTCTCTTGTCATGTGATGTATTGTAAACTTAGATATGTATTAGATGATGCACTATGTACAAATCTGAATAAAATTATGTTCTGTTCTGTTAATACTCGGACCACGTAATGGGACGCCATTTCCATCGAGATTAGTACTGTGTTGTTTTTTTTACTTCCGGCTAATAGGTATAATTCTACTACCTCTATCTGAGATTAGTCCAATCGGTCATGGTGACTAAAACCGCTTAATAATGTGTGGGATAATACCCAGTCCGAGAACCTATATTCAGTACTTTGGTGCGAAATAAATGGAAATGGGGTTTTACGTCCTGCTAGCATATTATAATATGAAATGGGTTCAACCATAAAGAGGAGTACAGTTCCTGTGTTTGCCATATGTTAGTTACCAGGTACAGATTGCCTGGGATATGTCTACGAACCGTGTCATATTCCGGAAAAAAATGCAAATGGCTGAGTACAAGGCATCATTAATTTAGTAAAAACTTCGATATAAAATAATACAGTCTATGTTTTGCAGGCGATAGGGGTGGAATGGGGGAGCAGTTCATTTTTATTCACTTATCTTTGATAAAAACACTACGTTGCACTACGAAACCACGTGACCTTGTGACTTTTTGATCGGTTTCACGGCAAAAAATTGTAAACAAAATGCCCGATTCAGGTAAGTGTTCGCTTGATAACTTCCTTAATATTTATCTAACTGTATTCAACTAAAGTGCACATAACCTCTGCAAAGTGAGCTCTTTCCTCCGCCGCAAAAGGTAGTTCGACTTATTTAGTACTCAAGTTCTGAGATTAGCCCTCCCAACGTCTTGGAAACGAAAGAAATCGATGACAGTGTACATTTTGGAAGGGCTAATCTACGAAAGTACTGAATTAACCAAATTTCCATGTACGGCGGAGGAAAGAATATGTATGTGTATGCGCGGTTTATTTGAACAAACTTTGGTAACTATTAAGAAAGTTATGAAGAAAAACCGTACCTGAATCGAACGCTCTGTTTACATTGATCAACAAGTTACGTAGTTTCGCAACCCTGATACACGGTATTTCCACCATAGTGATTATCATATATGACAGATTTACAATCATACGCCAGAAAGCTCGTGTGACAACATATATTGACCCGTGTAATCTATGTTAAATTACAATGTTTAATGAACGTGTTTCTTCCCTCCAAGCTTACTCCTGCTCCCAGATGACATACCAGATGACATACAGATGACATACCAGATGACATACCAGATGACGTATTTCATTTTATCATGTCAATAATGAATACAGCTACTTCATACTATTCCAAAATGTTCCGCTCAACTGCAGTAGTGTGCTAGTTGGGTACACGATTAACCATTTTAAACTTCACCTTTTTACATTTATATGTTTTAATACTTATCAATTTAGAAATGCGATACATTTTCAAAAGAAAGTATTTCGCATTTATTATCCAGATAATGCCAACCACGATTTTCCACAAAGTTACTTCCCCTGACAAAAAAGACTCCATTTGTGTTTTGACCGAAACAGACGTGAGCTGTCGTTTTCATTCGTTTTCAGGTAAATTGTAACATTATTCAAACAAGTGTTATGATCAATGAAATATATGGTTAGTAATTTAGAATTTCATCTCGCCAGATGCTCGCATTGATCAACTTTCTTACACATGCCAAAATGCAGTTGAGTGTAAGTTACTCACTATGCAGTTCGTATGTCCTTATTCCCGTAACTGTCACATATTTATGGAAATTGACGAGGGTGTTCGGGTCGGGCACAAATTTACCCGGTAGAACCTTATCAATTTCCGCAAGTGCTTATCCGGATTTTTTAAAAGTTGCAGACGCTCCATGACAGTAAACAGTATTATGCAGTCATCTGGCTCGGTGTGAATTCGCTTCAGATTTCATGGTGTGTAGTATATGCATATTTATGTTTATGTTTTTCCGTGTGCTTTTATTTTATTTTAATGAACGCATCATTTTTACAATAATAGACTATTTCTTTTGAATTTCGTTACTTTCCATATTGTAATGACGAAGGTCCACATACTGTTTGAATACAATTTATACATTTACTTCTTACACCTTATGCCATAGGAGCCCCGTAGCTTTTTTCGCTACTTTGTTACATTGGGAACCGCATCCTCAGAGGGATGAGTTCCCTATCAGAAATGCATCCGCCAGGTGGCGAACAACCGCATCCTCAGAGGGATGAGTTCCCTATCCCTCAGAGGGATGAGTTCCCTATCAGAAATGCATCCGCCAGGTGGCGAACTTTTTCAACCAATCAGTTGCCTCAGATTTTCAATTCTTGCACCAATTATTCCATTCGCAACATCTCGTACACTGCTTCGCAGCGGGATCCCGAAGAATGACGGGATTGGCCGAGCGTTCACGATTGCAATTATTCATGAAGATTTTACTACAATCGCTCTTCATGGTTTAGAGCGTGACCTATAGAGAGACGATCGATAAACTTATGATAAACACTAAGACGGATAGATGCTATGAAGAGAAATATTCACCATTAAGAAACCGCGGTCGCTACGCTTTCCTCCCTTTATTTTTTTCTTAATGGTGCATATTTTACTTCATAGACGCTATCCTATACTGGTATAAATTTCCTTCTAGAAAGAGTTGTTTGTGAGATCATTGAGAGATCATTTATTATTTCACTATAATGCCTACCTTCGTTCCTGTTATGCCTGAGAAGAAGTTATGTTCTATTTTATTCTGTACATAGCTTTAACACAAGATAGTCGCTTATACACATTCAAGTATATCTTTAACAAAGTAGATATTTGTCAAAAATAACTTATTACTAAATATATTTAAAAAAACAACACAAAAAAGCATTTTAACTTGCCTTTCGTGAGGAAGAACGGCTTTCTAAGATCGTGTATGACTGGAACCTCGATTGGATTATCCTTGCAGTGTACTGGCACCGTGTGTGGATGCAGAGGTACAAAGTCGTTCTGCGTCGTTATCAACTCAATATGAACGAACTTTTCAATCGGGCTAAACGAGGTGGACCCGTCGGATGCCAAATGAATGATGACGGAAACCGCAACAACCGGCTGGTAAATACTGATCTATGGAACATACAGACGGATGGAGTTGGTGTAAGTTTGGTTAAAACGCGAAGTTTTCGCGATTGTCTTTAAATAACAAACATATATGTATCTCACGCGAAATATGTAAAAAAAAAAAACATGTTAAATTTATTAAATATCAAAAATGTGTTCTCAACCTAATGCCTGTAATTGTCTATTCATTTACATGACTGTATACTTAAATGTATCCCACGCATGCCATAGATGTAAAGATACTAATAACAGTACTTGTTTCTGTAAATTTCATTGACGTATTCATACTGTTAAAACTGTTATAGCTGAATGTAGCAACGCTAAATGTAAAAACCTTTATCGCTAAACGTAAAAAGGGTGGCTAGATGTAAATGCAAACAACTTTAAATGTAAACACGTGAGCGTTGCTAAATGTAAAAGAACAGTAATGTATGTATTGGAAGATGTACATATGTAAACACTTTAACATGTTTAACATGGTATACGATGAAACGAATCTGATGTATATACACGATGATTCACACAGGATAGACACTATTCGGTCAGGACAGATTCGTGGTATCGTTATTGATGTAGTTGCGTATCAGTAGGACAATTATTGTGTCGTTATTTGGGTTTTATGTTGTTTACTGTTATAGTTGAGACCCTAGGCTTTATATATTTCACAGTGATAATAACATTTTATTCCCCCATCAATATGTAATGCATGAGATTGAGAATATAATTAAAAACAATAGGGCTCACTCACTCACTCACTCACTCACTCACTCACTCACTCACTCACTCACTCACTCACTCACTCACTCACTCACTCACTCACTCACTCACTCACTCACTCACTCACTCACTCACTCACTCACTCACTCACTCACTCACTCACTCACTCACTCACTCACTCACTCACTCACTCACTCACTCACTCACTCACTCACTCACTCACTCACTCACTCACTCACTCACTCACTCACTCACTCACTCACTCACTCACTCACTCACTCACTCACTCACTCACTCACTCACTCACTCACTCACTCACTCACTCACTCACTCACTCACTCACTCACTCACTCACTCACTCACTCACTCACTCACTCACTCACTCACTCACTCACTCACTCACTCACTCACTCACTCACTCACTCACTCACTCACTCACTCACTCACTCACTCACTCACTCACTCACTCACTCACTCACTCACTCACTCACTCACTCACTCACTCACTCACTCACTCACTCACTCACTCACTCACTCACTCACTCACTCACTCACTCACTCACTCACTCACTCACTCACTCACTCACTCACTCACTCACTCACTCACTCACTCACTCACTCACTCACTCACTCACTCACTCACTCACTCACTCACTCACTCACTCACTCACTCACTCACTCACTCACTCACTCACTCACTCACTCACTCACTCACTCACTCACTCACTCACTCACTCACTCACTCACTCACTCACTCACTCACTCACTCACTCACTCACTCACTCACTCACTCACTCACTCACTCACTCACTCACTCACTCACTCACTCACTCACTCACTCACTCACTCACTCACTCACTCACTCACTCACTCACTCACTCACTCACTCACTCACTCACTCACTCACTCACTCACTCACTCACTCACTCACTCACTCACTCACTCACTCACTCACTCACTCACTCACTCACTCACTCACTCACTCACTCACTCACTCACTCACTCACTCACTCACTCACTCACTCACTCACTCACTCACTCACTCACTCACTCACTCACTCACTCACTCACTCACTCACTCACTCACTCACTCACTCACTCACTCACTCACTCACTCACTCACTCACTCACTCACTCACTCACTCACTCACTCACTCACTCACTCGTATAAGTTTGATAGCCATTGGCATTCACTAGTCACATAACTAACTTCAGATACACAACAATGTGACATTTATGACGTTACTTGGTTTATAAAGTGTGTAACAAGTGTAAAAAATAGAAATAGTAGTAATAGCATCAGCAGTGAAAGTACTATTACTAATAGTAGTAGAAGTAATAGTAGTGACAGCAGTAGATGTGGTTACCATAGCTCAAATGGCGCTAAATGTAAAAACTTCGTTTAGCTACTTTTTTTTATTACATTTAGCGACGCTCACATTTTTACATTTAAAGACGTATGCATTTACATTTAGCAACCCGTTTTACGTTTAGCGTCAAAAGTTCTTACATTTAGCGACGTTTTTACATTTAGCGTTGCTACATTGAACATTCGTTTTCCATAGATTGTCGAAATCACAGCAGTCTCACATTTGGTTCAACATATTCACTACTGATACGATACAAGAGTATCCATATATTCACTACTGATACGATACAAGAGTATCCACATATCCACTACTGATACGATACAAGAGTATCCACATATTCACTACTGATACGATACAAGAGTATCCATATATTCACTACTGATACGATACAAGAGTATCCTAATATTCACTACTGATACGATACGAGAGTATCCACATATTCACTAATGATACGATACGAGAGTATCCACATATTCACTACTGATACGATACGAGAGTATCCACATATTCACTACTGATACGATACGAGAGTATCCACATATTCACTACTGATACGATACGAGAGTATCCAATATTCACTACTGATACGATACGAGAGTATCCATATATTCACTACTGATACGATACGAGAGTTTCCATATATTCACTACTGATACGATACGAGAGTATCCATATATTCACTACTGATACGATACGAGAGTATCCATATATTCACTACTGATACGATACGAGAGTTTCCATATATTCACAACTGATACGATACGAGAGTATCCATATATTCACTACTGTTCACTACTGATACGATACGAGAGTATCCATATATTCACTACTGATACGATACGAGAGTATCCATATATTCACTACTGATACGATACGAGAGTATCCACATATTCACTACTGATACGATACGGGAGTATCCATATATTCCCTACTGACACGATACGAGAGTATCCATATATTCACTACTGATACGATACGAGAGTATCCATATATTCACTACTAATACGATACGGGAGTATACATATATTCACTACTGATACGATACGAGAGTATCTCGTATCCACATATTCACTACTGACACGATACGAGAGTATCCACATATTCACTACTGATACGATACGAGAGTATCCATATATTCACTACTGATACGATACGAGAGTATCCATATATTCACTACTGATACGATACGAGAGTATCTCGTATCCACATATTCACTACTGATACGATACGAGAGTATCCACATATTCACTACTGATACGATACGAGAGTATCCATATATTCACTACTGATACGATACGAGAGTATCTCGTATCCATATATTCACTACTGATACGATACGAGAGTATCCACATATTCACTACTGATACGATACGAGAGTATCAATATATTTAGTACTGATACGATACGAGAGTATCCATTCTATTATGTGGCTCATTTACTCAAAACTGGATTTCTTGCGACCATGTACTCAGATTCGTTCAGAAAACAAAGCTGGTCAACTTGGGTTACATCGTAGCAAATACCATACCTCTAACCAAAAGTGACCTGTGAAGTCAAGCATTTCTCCGCATGGTCTCCAGAAACGTTGACCAACCGGAATAGACGTACATTTCTGAAACCAAGGAAAAATATTAATGGGAAAAAAAAGAATTATTATTATAAACAAACAAGAAGCCAGATTCCTAACCGATGAATAAGTTTTGAATACTATCATTGCATTTTTGAATGCTATCAGAGAATTTATTGGACTACTATGTTGTTCGTTAAGTGTACCGTACTGGTACTTTTGAACCCAGACGTTGACCTTGTCTGTGACCTTGACCTTTATATATTGACACTGTTTCCAATGGCAATACAATGGAAAGTTTCGATTACACCAGACTATGACATTGACCTTTCAAATATGAAACAACTGGCCTTGAATTCACCAACCGTTCTTGAGAATATTCTTAGACTTAAGCTAAAGTATGCAAATTTCAATCACAAATATTTCTAGAAGTTTACAGAATAAACCTTCATAACAAGCTGCTATGTATTAATATGATGCATACTAATAAATAGCAACTTATTACGATTGTTTATCTTTGAAGGTCATGGAAATATATAATACACGATAATAACACATTTGAAAATAACCAAGCCTGTAATGCACACCTATCGGAGTCGAAAATATCATATGTTTTGAACGTTTTATGTTCATGTATAGGTGTAATCTTAATCAGAGGTAACCATCACGAAATGAATACAAAAGAGATGTAATTATTTTAATTAAATTATAGTACGAGTGGATTAGATTACATGCAGTTACTTCACACGGTGGAAGGTGTGATTTTTGTTTTACTAGTTCATATTCGTTCATTAGTGGGAAAACATGGCCATAGTGGGTCTGAGACGACTTACTTGTTAAGCCGTATAACAAAACAAAAACAAGACAACCAAGAGGTCATGTGATAGCTCTACTTGTATAAGCTCACCATTTGTACAAGGTTCTTGTTCCTTGTGGTTTCAGGAACAATTTTCTGAGTTTAAACTTGGCAAAATATAGCCCCGGTTCACTATTTGAAAAAAAATGGCAGAGAATGATAAAAACATATGTTATGTACAATACATGAGATCCCAATCATTTGTGGTTTCAGAAAAGGAGATTTTTTTCAAGTGTTTCTCTATTACGTAAGTAACCTGTCACCCTTGGGGCTGGGTGAAATTTGGAGACCACCATTTGAACAAACTTAGTGGAGAACTGCTGCATGCAACTTATTGGAATTTTAAGATTGTTCTATATATCTTTAGGTAAATATGTGAGTCCAAGGGCGGGACCAAATTTGAGTTGAGATTTGTGCAAGCTTCTCCCTATATGTCTATTTAAAACTTATAGATTGTCAAGAGTTACTTCTCCTTATATATTTAAAAACCCTTGTACACCTCTAACCAGTATATCATTAGAAAGATAACTTAATTTCTGTCATTTGTTTTCTAAATGGACCGAAGTTGTTAGTTATGTAAAAATAAAGTAAGTTTTCCATATATAAGTATATTTAAAAGACGTGAAATATCTATATACATAATTTGGACCGTCGGAGCGGAGCCATTTTTGAACTCGATCAGACAATGAATGCATGGTGTTTGACGGCACGTCGACACATAAATAGGTCATACTGTGCGCAAAAAACTGATGAAAGATGAAGAAATGACCAAGCAGACAAAGAACACAACCTTGATAATTTAAGAGCTATAGCGACCTTATGTTAAATAGCTGTCAAAACATTCTGAAAGACAAATTGACACGATGTTTTATTCTGCAATTTTTAGTAGGGAAGCTTATTTCAACATGTGTGCCCAGCGGTATCAGGTAAAGTTTACCCAAACCCGACCTTACATTTTTCAGATGAGTAGGTAGCCTAAGCTAGGAAATTCTTGTTTCTTCTTCTCTGTTTGTCAGATTTTCAAGTTTTGTCAATGCTGTATAAAGTTTAACTGTTGTCTTTATTAAAAATACGTTTTCACTATCAAAGGCTTTTCATGTTGGACCAGGTAGGGGAGTGAGAAGACAATGTTAAAAAGAAAACAAAAATCATATTTCTGCTGGAAAACAAACGTTTTGTGTCGTGCCGATGTTTTTGGACCAGTCGCGTTCGGGCAAATATTAAAACATAATGTTTCAATATGGCCTAACGTGTAAACATATGTTTTTATGACAATATTATAACACGATAATGAATGGTAAGTGTGTGTTTTGATTTAGCAGTTTCGAATGTCGTCAAATACCCGCTATTCGTGCTTGTTTGCTTCAAAAGGGTACCGATGCCCACTATCTGTCTAAAATACGTAAAACTACATAAACACCTGTAACACATTCGGTATCCCAGCAACCACTGATGCTGGACATGACGGAAGTTGATACTCCGCGTTGGCGACCGCAGATACTGCCCATTGGTCAATATATCCTTCCGGTGTAAACAGACCGCAATCTTTCATATTTGTTTCCCTCTCGAAATCTTCACAAACTCCATCGTCTTTATGCATGTAACACAGACTGGGATTGCCTGCAACACAATGCGTGAACAAATCAATTAGTGACAGGGTCAGTTCATGCAAATGGTCAGAATGATATAACGTAAATAAAGAAACTATTTCAAGGTAATCAGCATGTCTATTGTGTGTTTTGTTTGTCCGTCGTTTCACCTTAGTTCATCAAAATGCCAGTTTAAGTAAATCGGTTGGTCAGAAATATCGACAAACATGACGTATTTATGTAACGATCGGACAGTGGCTAAGAACTTCTGAAGTGAAATGTCGATAAGCAAAGGTACTATACTAACATTCTGAAGTGCGGATGATCTTAAACATGCACTTAAAAGAGTTTCGAAAACAACTCATTATAATTGTGTTGTCATGTGTATGACGTCAACGGTAAGGATGTGTGCCGAACATGTCATCCGTGTAGACTCGGCCAAACCCAACTGATTCCGGAATGTGATTTATAAGTTTAATGTATATTAATTATTATACTATTTACATATATGAACTAATATATGAAATATATGATTTAGTGGCATTCTCTATTCGATTTTATTACAGTGTGTTATCTATAAATAATTGAAAAAATACAACTATAATGTTAAGTCAATACAAGAAACATGATTATCTAACGAATTACACACACGCATTTTAGGCCATGAGCCATACACAATTTTTGTTACCATCTCAAGGGACAAATTCTTACTAGTACCATGTTATTGAGTACCTTATAGAGAAACAAAAATTCCATGAAAGCAGTTCCAACATTGTAGCTGATTCCTGCAATTAGAGTTATCTCCCCCTTTTAAATAAGACATTTTTAAAAAAAAAATTGTTTTCGCTGAAACTACCAGAGCTACAGGTCTAATATTTTGTATGTATTATACGTTTAGAGTCCTCTACTAAGTATTTATAAAATGGTGACCCCGGGGTCAAATATGGTCCAGCGCTGGGAGTAATAGTTTTACATAGAGTCATGTAGGAAATCTTTAAAAAATAAATCTTCTATAAAACTGTTAAAGCTAGAGGTCTCATATTATCCATGTAGCATAAGCTAATGGTCCACTAGCAAGTTTGTTAAAATGTAAAACCTCCGGCCCCATGGGTCATATATTTACATAGAGTCATATAGAAACATCTTTAAACACTCTTCTCTAAAGAAGCAAGAGCCAGAGGTCTACTAATTTGCATATAGCATAAACTCGTGTTTTTTACCATTTTTTTCATTAGGCAGAAAAGTGCATATCTGCATGATAAATGGGTAATTCAGGTGTTAAAATCCTTAAAATATACATAAATTGTAATTAAAAAGCGTTAAAATAGACATCTAAGTTGCAATTTGCAATGTTTAATTCATGTACATAATCCAAATGTTTACCCGGTAATCATAATAAGTATTGACATAAAGCCGGTAATCATAATAAGTATTGACATAAAGCCGGTAATCATAATAAGTATTGACATAAAGCCGGTAATCATAATCAGTATTGACATAAAGCCGGTAATCATAATAAGTATTGACATAAAGCCGGTAATCATAATAAGTATTGACATAAAGCCGGTAATCATAATCAGTATTGACATAAAGCCGGTAATCATAATAAGTATTGACATAAAGCCGGTAATCATAATAAGTATTGACATAAAGCCGGTAATCATAATCAGTATTGACATAAAGCCGGTAATCATAATAAGTATTGACATAAAGCCGGTAATCATAATAAGTATTGACATAAAGCCGGTAATCATAATCAGTATTGACATAAAGCCGGTAATCATAATAAGTATTGACATAAAGCCGGTAATCATAATAAGTATTGACATAAAGCCGGTAATCATAATCAGTATTGACATAAAGCCGGTAATCATAATAAGTATTGACATAAAGCCGGTAATCATAATAAGTATTGACATAAAGCCGGTAATCATAATCAGTATTGACATAAAGCCGGTAATCATAATAAGTATTGACATAAAGCCGGTAATCATAATAAGTATTGACATAAAGCCGGTAATCATAATCAGTATTGACATAAAGCCGGTAATCATAATAAGTATTGACATAAAGCCGGTAATCATAATAAGTATTGACATAAAGCCGGTAATCATAATCAGTATTGACATAAAGCCGGTAATCATAATAAGTATTGACATAAAGCCGGTAATCATAATAAGTATTGACATAAAGCCGGTAATCATAATAAGTATTGACATAAAGCCGGTAATCATAATAAGTATTGACATAAAGCCGGTAATCATAATCAGTATTGACATAAAGCCGGTAATCATAATAAGTATTGACATAAAGCCGGTAATCATAATAAGTATTGACATAAAGCCGGTAATCATAATAAGTATTGACATAAAGCCGGTAATCATAATCAGTATTGACATAAAGCCGGTAATCATAATAAGTATTGACATAAAGCCGGTAATCATAATAAGTATTGACATAAACCCGGTAATCATAATACGTATTGACATAAAGCATGACATAAAGCATACACCTAAAATCGACTAATTTGTTATAAAAAGCGTTAACCTCACATTTCCCTTATCTAGAATCCTTTAGACTGTTTGTGTTATATGTGCAATACATGTATATATCAGAACATTTTAATAATATTTATGTTGCAGTTACTTTGAGTAAGGCTTATATTTTCAGTTCGGCGTGTGTCTCTACTAACAAGACTTATCAGGCCTATACTGAACATTCAAACAAATATATGCAATGCCATGAACATTGCTCAGTACTTAATTTCATCAGTCTATCATAACAATTCCTTATTCATATTATAATAGTATTTAAATCACCGTAGAAATGTTGTAAATTACTGATACAAGTTTACACATATAACGTGAAAAATATTGACTCAACTAAATGAATATAAATATGTGTCAGTTAAAGTGGGTGGGGTAAATTGACTTCTAATTTGAAGCAAAATAGAGATTTTAAACAGAATTCAGTGCTAAACAGAACTTGTTTACTCTTTATTTTGAAATGTAAACTTAAAAGAATCTTTAAAAAGTACCTCAATAATTATTCACAAAAGCATGAGATTCAAAAATGAAAATTAAAAACGTATATGAAAGCACTGCAATGATAACCTATTAATGTTCGGTGTTTTTTTATATAAGCTACCTTTTCCAGATTGCTTTCATGGAAAAATGTATATACATTGTTCTTTTCAAAAAGTGATGGTATAATTTGTCCCTTGAATTGGTAACAATATCGAAAATGTTGGGTCCTGGCTCAAGGCCTATTAGCTGTACCATATACTAATTGATTTTTTTCTTCTTTTGTTTTATAAAATGTTTTATTTCATCTTTCATTTGATACATTATACAAGCATTAGCAGATGGTATATATTATTCGTTAAATATAAAACATGTTTTACAATACAGTTTATATTTATGATGAAATACTTTAATTAGAAAATTGCTACCAGAATTATGTAAGGTTTGAAAGAATAATGTGAAATCGAAAACAAGAGAAGTAGCTAGGGAACAAATCTAGACACGCCGAACAAAAGCACTAAACTTTCCTCAAATGTGTTTTATATTTCTCCATATTTTTAAAAGGGTCCCCAAATGTTCGTAAATCCCTATATGTATTTTTTGGGGTAAAAAACGTTGTGTTAAGCCAAAATTAACAACATTTTTAAATGTGATAAACATAGTAACATGAGGTGGGGTGGGATTGGTTGGGGTGATGGGTGCGGACATTTATTAGATTACATAGCTGCTTAAATCTAAGCCAAAAATAAAATAAAACACTTCTGTGTAAATGTTGATTTTTTGGGGTTAAGCCATAATTAAGAATATATTCCTATATTTAAGCATTTGGATGGTGGCCATTGAATGTTGAATGTTTTTTGAATGTGAATGTTGTATGTCGAATGTTGTTTGTCGCGTGAACGACATTCACTTTAAAACTGATGTTTTTCGAATGTTGTATGTCAAATGTTGTTTGTGGAATGTTGCATGTCACTTGAAACGACATACACCTTGAATGTTGTTTTTGGAATGTCTTATGTCGAATGTTGTATGTCGTATGTCACGTGAAATGACATTCACTTTGAAGGATGTTTTTGAATGTCGTATATAGAATGTTGCATGCCGAATGTTGTAAGCCGAATGGTGTATGTCGCGTGAACAACATTCACTTTAAAACTAATGTTTGTCGAATGTTGTTAAGTCGGATGTTGTATGTCAAATGTTGTATGTCTCGTGAACGACATTCGCTTAAAACTGATGTTTGTCGAATGTTTTTGTCATATGTCAAATGTTGTGTTTGCGAATGTTGAATGTTCCTATGTCGAATGTTGTATGTCGTGTGAAATGACATTTACCTTGCATGTTGTTTTTTTGAATGTCGAATGTTGTATGTCGCGTGAAACGACATTCACCTATTTCTTGAATGTCGTATGTCGAATGTTCGTATGTCGAATGTTGTATGTCGCGTGAAACGTCATTCACTCTGAAGTATGTTTTTGAATGTCGTATGTCGAATGTTGTATGGGTTACTGAACGACATTTAAAAAAAAATGAATGTTGTATGTAGTATGTTGAGCTAACTTCACGCAGCTATTTAACGTCACGAATTTCAATCACAAGGAGTTTCCATCGCTTTCCTGTTTCCCCCTAGAGGTTTTAATGTTTTAGTGCGGGGAACTGTTCGGGCTAAAGTTGGCATTTTAACATGGTCAACACGATCTGTAGTCGGCATCCAGCATTGACAGATGGTACGGGCATTGCCAGCACGTATCTGCCTAACATTGAATGAAAACGATATAGATTACATAAAATGATGAATAAACATTAATTTATTATTATGCTTCCGATATCCGGAGTATAAATTAAAGTAAAACATTTCTAATCGCGGTAATTTGTAATATACTTCCGATTTTCCGGAGTCTAATATATCCAATGACCAGCCAATATGCCGATTGTGTTCATACAGGACGGAGGTCAAATTTATTTGAAAATATTCCCGATTGTCCGTAATATACATATTGATGCATTGTCCGAAAATTTCCTATCGTCTGAAATAAGTAATTATACGTTGAACTGTCAATATTTCCGATTGTCCAGATTAAGTAGTTGTATGTTCAACTGTCAATATTTCCGATTGTCAAGAATATAAAACTATTGAAGTTGACCTGTCAATAGCTCCACCTCCGATTGTCCGGAAGATGAAATAGATGTTGAATTGCCAATATGTCCGATTGTCCGGATTAAGTAATTATATGTTCAACTGTCAATATTTCCGATTGAACATATGTTGAACTATCACTTTATGTATGCATTATTAATTATAATGCCATATTACATACATAAAATCAGCCATGGCCAATTATGCCAAAACATAGCTCATAAGTAAAGGTGATTCTCAGTCAGTCTTTCTGTGTTTAATGAATCCCACTTTTTTGTAATACAAATAGTTTTATCAAAATTGTTTTTTTTTTATAATTTAATAAGAGTTTTTATTACAATAATCTCAAAATTAACAACGCACTGCTGCACTGTGCCATATGACAAAGTACGCATGTAGCACTGTGTTACACCATACTGCAGCACGAGGTGTCAGCGCAAAACTATTGTATCTACATATGTATAAAGAAGGAGATACAATAGTTTTGCACAGAACCCTCAAGCAGTAGCCATATAATCTGCTGCAGTGAGCCATATATGGCATAAATATATAAATGGCATACTGCAGCAATAGGCCTATGGCATACTGCAAATTTCACTAATCCCTTAGAGTATGCAAAATAGTAATTCAATTACAATGATTTTACAACACGTCAATATGAACACGTCAATATGAACACGTCAGTATGAACACGTCAATATGAACACGTCAGTATGAACACGTCAATATGAACACGTCAACATGAACACGTCAATATGAACACGTCAATATGGCCGAATATGGACGTCAATATGAGCGAATATTGACGTTTTCTTTTACATTGAAAGTAAACGTAGCTTGTAAATGCGTATACAATAAATATGGAAATAACAGAGGTTATAAACGCAGCTAGCTGCGAATCGTAGCTCTTATGGTGTGTAGCTTTCGATCACCGACAATGGCTGTCTTTGCAGGCATTGCGTGATGTCTTCAGAAACCCAGGCCCGTAGCCAGACCCGACATTTAACCGAGGCAAACCCCTTCCTAGCGGAGTCTGAGGACATGTTCCGCTGAAAAACTGTTGATTACCTGCATTTTAGTGCATTCCTATGCCAGATTTTCAGTTTTAAGGTAAAGACAAATATATTCCAGCCTATTTCAGTGATTTGTTTTGATAGTCCATTAGCATGATTAGAATGCCTACTTCAGTGTTTGGTACCGTCCCAAAATTCTACCGCGGCAACTGCCTCGGTGTGCCTCAGCTTAGCTACGGGCCTGAAACCTCGCCGGAAAGGTGCGTACGGGGGTCGGTACGGGGTCCTGCTGATTCCTAAATTCACAGGAATCATGATTCTGTGGCAGGAACATAAGAGCCATGATTCTCACGCTAAAACGCAGCCTGCGCTATATACCGAAATAACAGCGATGACGTATCCAAATTATGTCAAGGTTAATAGTAGCCTCGGTCATCCGGCCTGCTTCTGATTTCTTCGCTACGCTATGATCTTCCGAACCAAGTAAGACATATGGATGATACTGTCTTGACAGGCCGAGACTAGCTTAAGAGTACGTTTACATTCCACTGAACTGCTCACCGCATCGATTTGTCAGGAAAACATCATGGAAGGAGAAGTTGTCAAGTGGAAGCTTTATAACTCCTAAGATTAAATATTGATGCATGCATCTCTTTAAGTGTTTCTTGTAAAATAACACTTCAAGGTTTGAAAATCATGTCAGCAGTAACAGAAATAAACCATAAAAATAACACTTCAACGTTTGAAAATCATGACACTTAACTCAACCACCAGATTGAAATTCTTCATGGAATTTCTAACATCCCGCGAATTGTAACAAGTGGTGGAAAAATCATGCCTGATAAGGGACTTGAATCCTATCTATAGCGTACCGTCCTAGCACCCTAACACATTGTTTTTCCCTATATTTTGCAACATAACCGTTACCGTCTAAATTGGCATTTTTCTCCATAAAACTGGGAAGTAATACATTTCACAGAGTTTTTAAAGTATTTTACTTCTTTCAATTAGATTGTTTGTTTTTTTGTCTCAGATTTGGGAAAAATATTTCTTGTATACCGGATAAGGGTATCCGCGTTTTACATGGGGTTGGAAAGTCTTATCTTTATGGGTAAAGATATCTTATCTTTATGAGTAAAGATAAAAGTCACGCGCATCAATAATGACGTCAATAACGTGAACATAATTATGTATGACGTCATTGTGTGAAAAAAACACATGTAAAACGATACGTATTGGCGACAAAATGTGCAAGAAAACGAATCAATCATGGTTATTCGGTTTTAGGCAGAGCCTCGGTTCCGATAAAAACAAGTATGCCTCGGGTGAGATTTCTCTATCTCACATGGATACTCATGATGGATTCTTATATTGTCCCATTTCTAGTCATGTGACTATAGGACGGTATTTCCATTATGTGAGATACCTCTTCCTTGCATACCGGATAAGGTTATTCGTGTTTTACATGGGTGCTGGAAAGTCTGATCTTAAACATGGGGGAAGTTAAAAGTCACGCGCATCAAATGACGTCATTATGCAAATAAACAAGCAAAACGCTTGAAAACATTTATACCTCGTGTTGGAATTCTCTATCTTTACCGGATACCCGTGAAATATTCTTATAATCTTACATGAGACGTCATGACGTCACGCTGACGTCGCCTTATTCTAACGTTAATCAAATACAGTTACAGAAGTTTTTAGAGCCGAAGGCTCAAGGTGATATATCTATTGGGATCACTCTTCGTCCGTCGTCCGTCGTTAACTTTTCTTCAAACAACTTCTCCCCAGAAACCGCTTGGCTAATTTTGACCAAACTTCACATGGATGATCCTTAGATAAATGTTTTTTAGATTTGTTAAAATTAGGTCAGCGCGACATCCAAGATGGCCTCTATTACCATATGTGGTCGAAACCTTAAGATTTCAGATTTCAACAGTTTTTCTTTAAAAATGATCGCCAAAGCCAAGTTTGTTCAAATGAAGTTCCCGGGGTCAAAAATGACTGCGCCCCGGGGTCCAAAGTTGGTATATTGAGATTTTGCATGTTTTTAATATAGACATATAGGAAAAAACTTTAAAAAATCTTCTTCTCTGAAACCACAAGGCACAGAGTTCTCATGTACTACATGTAGCATCTGCTTATTGTCCTCTACTAAGTTTGTTCAAATGGTGACCCTGAGGTCAAATTTGTTTCCGCCCCGGGGGTCACAGTTTTACATAGACTTATATAGCAAAATTGTTTAAAAAAAATCTTCTTCTCTGAAACTACAAGAGCCAGAGAGGTTTGATATTTTGTATTTACTATAAGCTTATGGTCCTTCACCAAGTTTGTTCAAATGGTGACCCTCGGGCCCCGCCCTAAGGGCCACATGTTTTACATATACATGTATAGGGGAAAACTTAAAAAATCTTCTTCTCTGAAACTGCAAGAGCCAGAGGTTATGGTCCTTTACCAAGTTTGTTCAAATAGTGACCCTGGTGTTAAATTTGGCCCCGCCCCGGGGATCAAAGTTTTACATAGACTTATATAGGAAAAACATTCTTCTCCTCTGAAACTACAAGAGCCAGAGGTTTAATATTTTGCATTTACTGTAAGATTATAGTCCTTTACCAAGTTTGTTCAAATGGTGACCCTTGGGTCACATTTGGCCCCGCCCCGGGGGTCACAGTTTTACATAGACTTGTAGAGGGAAAAACATTATTCTCCTCTGAAACTACAAGAGCCAGAGGTTTAATATTTTGCATTTACTATAAGATTATAGTCCTTTATCAAGTTTGTTCAAATGGTGACCCTGGGGTCACATTTGGCCCCGCCCCGGGGGTCACAGTTTTACATAGACTTGTATAGGGAAATATTTAAATAAATCTTCTCTGAAACTGCTTGAGCCAGATGTTCAATATTTTGCATTTGCTATAAGCTTATAGTCCTCTTCCACGTTTTGTTCAAATGGTGACGCTAGGGTTACATTTGGCCCCACCCCAGGGGTCACATGTTTTACATAGACTTGTACAGGGAAAATCTTAAAATATCTTCTTCTCTGAAACTGCTTGAGCCAGTTGTTCAATATTTAGCATTTTCTATAACCTTATGATCCTCTACCAAGTTTGTTTAAATGGTGACCCTGGTGTTAAATTTGGTCCCGCCCCGTGGGTCAGTTTTACATAGACTTATATAGGGAAAAAAATCAAAATCTTCTTCTCTGAAACTACAAGAGCCAGAGGTTTAATATTTTGCATTTACTATAAGATTATTGTCCTTTACCAAGTTTGTTCAAATGGTGACCCTGGGGTCATATTTGGCCCCACCCCGGTGGTCACAGTTTTACATAGACTTGTATAGGGAAAAAATTAAAAAAAGTCTTCTTCACTGAAACTGCAAGAGGCAGAGGTTTAATATTTTGCATTTACTATAAGAGTATGGTCCTTTACCAAGTTTGTTCAAATGGTGACCCTGTGGTCATATTTGGCCTCGCCCCGGCGGTCACAGTTTTACATAGACTTGTATAGGGAAAAAACTTAAAAAATCTTCTTCTCTCGAACCACACGGCACACAGCCCTCATATATTAAATGTAGCCCTGGGTTCACATTTGGCCATGCTCCTATAGCACCTTCATTTTGTCTTTGATCGTTAACTTTGTCAGTGTCTTTATATCAATGTTGGTAAACAACAGAGGCCACATTTCTTGGACAGTCTTAACCAAACTTGCACAGATTGTATATGATCATAAGATTTCGAAGAAGTTTGATAATGGACAATTACTCAGGTGATCGATATAGGGCCATCTTGGCCCTCTTGTTTATTGTAGTATGCCTGTACTAAACGCAAAATGGGAGAAAAATAATACATCATGAGTTTATCCATATGAGAAAGGGAAATCTCACGTTCGGGGTCAGAATTGAAACCAGGAACTCGGCACAGCCTCGTCCTTGGTTATAAGAATCTTCCATGGGTATCCGAAAAATATCGAGGCTCTGCCGAGGTTCCGATTAAAACAATTATACCGAGGGTTGGAATTCCCAGTCTGAACCGGATACCCAGGATTGATTCTTTTTCTTGCTTGTCGTTGACATTGTGTGAGTTGACGTCGCCAATAACTAACGTTTTAGTGTTGTTTTTTTACACAATGACGTCATGCATCTGTTCTCGTTATTGACGCCATTTTTGATGCGCGTATTGACGCCATTCTTGATGCGAGTGACTTTTATCTTCCCCCATGTATAAGATCAGGCTTTCCATCACCCATGTAAATTGCGGATTACCTTATCCGGTATGCAAGAATTCCCTATCTCACAGCGATATTATGGATTCTTATAATATTTTGGAATGTACAATACGACCCAATAAGTGCTCTAAAAACACACACAAAAAACTGCGCCATCTGAGTTATCGAGGATAGTCAGTATTCGTTATTCCCCTTATACCTGTACCCGGTTACATTTGCTTATTATGCGCACATTTTCAACCCTTACCGACATAAACAATTCGTTTTGTTGCCTGGGAAATGAATGTCAGTGCTATTATTAATGGTTAAAAAGTACAGGTTAAAAAATCCATACGGTATTATTTATTTAATATGCTATTATTGCCCATGGTCCATTTCTCGTTTACAGAGTATATTAACCAATGATCTTACCTTTACACCTAAACCCCTCCTCAACCTTACACTCGATAGAACAGCCGTCCCCATCGAACGCATTTTTGTCATCGCATTCGTCCAGACTTGAAAATGTAAACAGAGACACATCATACATTGCATTTTGAACATAGACATTCCCTTACAAGGGACAGACAGTCATATATTTTTAAAACTCGGCTTTCTATATAACTTGCATTTTGACAATCACATAATGCCTACCGCCACCGAATAGTGAAGTGCCACTGTGGCATTTAGCGTTAGCTATTTCCATCCCGGCTGTCCGTGTCATGAACAGTTTGTGTGTCTATCTTCCCTCAAAAAGTTTAATCGATTGTTTCGAAACTTCACACCAATCTTGTGTTAAAAACTACGGTAGAATCGCGATCAACTTCAAATTATATTACGTTTGTATTAATTATATGCAATCACATTTAAGTCAAATAAAATAAAAGTGCTCATGAATACTTCAAGACTGCCATGAGTGCCTTTAATATGCTTATTTTAATAATTTCGAAGGTGATACTAGTGTAAAGTGTTTTTTGTTGAAAAAGTATATCACGTGACCCGATCTCGGACTTTCTGTCCGAGAATTTAGGAGACTTTCTTCTTCGCTCTATTCCAATCGCGAATCCTTTTCTTTAAAACAATCCTTGAAAATAGCGACTGATATTTTGAGTAGAACAATATATTTTGTTGTAGTCATTTATTCTTTCGTCCATTCGTACGTATGTTTGTTTGGTCGTTCAAGAGTTTATTCACTAATTTTAACTCGATACACATGCAGAGTTCTTCATTGCTATGTTACGTTTGAAAATGGATATGATTGTGTTTTTCTTATTTTCAGGTTTTATTAAGGTGTACAGTACTGGTTCTACCCAGGAAAAGTGGATGATCTGCCTCCACCACAAAAAAACGACCGTCATATATAACCTTACATGTGTTGAACATACAAACAAACAAATTAATTAACGAAATTAAAAGCAAAGAGAAGCCGACTCACTCGTTGACGATTCCATCTCCGCAGAACGCGTGCCCATGAATGTAAATCAGTTCAGGGGAGATAACGCTGGCTCGGGAATCTATCACAGCCTGAACACGGTAACTGTATCTTGTTTCGATGTCCACATCACTGTATAATGACAATGCATGCATGAATACGTTCTGTTTTTCCACAAACAAATATACATTAATATTTACCTTACTTTTTAAACCAATCAGATGGCCCGGAATTTCAAATAATGGCTGCATTTATTCATGAAGAATTTACTACCAGCGTTCTTCACAGGTTATAACGTGACCTGTATGGAGACTAACGATACACCTATGGTAAACACTAAGCCGGATAGAGTCTACGAAGAGGAATATTCACTATTAAGAAATCGCGGTCGGTCTTTCCCTTTCGGTTTCGTAATGGTGAAGAGTTGGCTTCATAGCCTCTATCCTATACATAGAACGCATGGTCAATGTTTGTGGCCAAATTGAACCTGGACAGTAGGAGAATCCATAGTTTCCAGTTGGTACCACGAGGGAGTGTGACCTAGTGGGCGGGATTTATGGATTTTTACGGATTTATACATCTCCGACCGGATCATACGAAGACATTATAAAAACGGTGCCAGTAGCTCTCGTTCTTGAAATTCAACACAGTAAAGGAAAGTTCTAGGACTGGTCGGCCCCGTGTCGGTATTATGTGACTGGGTGGGATATCATGCCATGTGACTGGGTGGGATATCATGTCATGTGACTGGGTGGGATATCATGCCATGTGACTGGGTGGGATATCATGCCATGTGACTGGGTGGGATATCATGCCATGTGACTGGGTGGGATATCATGCCATGTGACTGGGTGGGATATCATGTCATGTGACTGGGTGGGATATCATGCCATGTGACTGGGTGGGATATCATGCCATGTGACTGGGTGGGATATCATGCCATGTGACTGGGTGGGATATCATGTCATGTGACTGGGTGGGATATCATGTCATGTGACTGCAGGTGTGGCAGCACTGTAAAGAAGTTTTCAGGTAGCTACAAGTTGATATGACAGTCGTGACATGACTGAACGCTTTTTAACCCATACGTTTTCCTGATTTAAATAATTGACATTATGTTGACGTCTTTTATTTCCATATGAGGCCATCTTTAAAAATACATTCGTTTGCTTTTTTTCGACCCAGAACTTTTATAAGTTGGTAGGTAGGTAGGTGAATTTTTTTTTGGCGTGGGTTGTGGGGGTGGGGCGTTGCAAAGACAAAAACAAGAGGCCCAAGAGGGCATGTGGACGCTGTACTGGATGTATAAGGGGACGTAACTCTTTCAAAAAACATTCAACCGGAACATGGCGACAATATACGCAACTAGGCTTGGTACTGATCATCCCTGCCAAGTTTCGTTAAAATCCAGCCAGAGGTTCAAGAGAACTAGTCTGTACAAAGTAAATGTATTAAAACCTTTAAAGGGTCATAACTCTGCCAAAATTCATTCAACTACAACACGGCAATGACAGGGGTGTAACTAGGCTTGGTACTGATCATCACCAACAAGGTTCGCTAAACTCTGGAAAGGAATACAGAAGAGACTAATCTGGACAAAATGTGTATATTAAAACATTTAAACTACGCTTGATATTGAGCATCCATGTCAAGTTTCATTGAAATCCAGCCAGGGGTTCAGGAGAACTAGCCCGGAAAATGTTTGTGTATCAAAAACATTTAAAGGGCCATAATTCCGCCAAAACTCTGTGAACCGGATCGCGATGATGATATGCATAACTAATCTTGGTGCTGATCATCTATGCAAAGTTTCGTTGAAATCTAGCGGGGAGTTCAGGAGAACCAGTCCAGACAAAGTTTGTGTATTAAAACCGTTAAAGGGCCATAACTCCGAAAAAATCAATCAACCGGATCACGGTGACGATATGAACAACTAGGCTTGGTACTGATCATCCCTGAAATGTTTCACTGAAATCCGGCCAATGAAGGCCCTTTCGTGTTAATGAGGCCAAAATATAGCATATTTCACAAAATCAAGGGCCATAACTCAAGTGTAAATGGTCAAATCTGGCTGGTTTTCAAACTTGTCGGAGCTTTCATTGATATTAACAATCTGGTAAAGTTTGGTAAAGATCGGATGAATAATGAAAGCCCTATCATATTAACGAGGCAAAATATAGCATTTTTAATTAAATCAAGGGCTATAACTCCGTTGTTAGCGGTCCGGTCTGGCTTGTTTTCAAACTTATCCGAGCTTTAATCGATATTAACAATCTGATAAAGTTTGGTAAAGATCGGATGAAAAATGAAGGCCCTATCGTCTTAACGAGGCAAAATATAGCATTTTTAACTAAATCAAGGGCTATAACTCCGCTGCTACAGGTCCGGTCTGAATGGTTTTCGAACATGCCCGAGCTTTAATAGATATTAACAATCTGATACAGTTTGGTAAAGATCGGATGCAAAATGAAGGCCCTATCGTCTTAACGAGGTAAAATATCGCATTTTTAACTAAATCAAGGGCCATAACTCCGATGTTAATGGTCCGTCCGATCTGGCTGGTTTTCGAACTTGTCTGAGCTTTCATCGATATTAAGATATTAACAATCTGATAAAGTTTGGTAGAGATCGGATGAAAATGAGCCCTATCGTCTTAACGAGGCAAAATATAATTGAATGAATGTTGTTTTAACGGCTCATCAACACAGTATAGGTTATTTAGAGCCGCCCCAGAGAGAGGGGAAGGATACATAGGAATCCGGGAACCGTGCCCTACTCTTATAATCGAATAGATTCATATGGTTCTTTAACGTGCTCGGAGGATAGACCGATACACGGGACCGCCCGGTTTACGTCCCCATCCGACGGACGAGGCTAAGGGAAAGTGTCTTGCCAAAGAACACACCGACGAAACTCAGTGGCACCACGGAGGCAAAATATAACATTTTTAACTAAATCAAGGGCCATAACTCCACTGTTTCTAGTCCGATCTGGCTGGTTTTCGTACTTGTCCAAGCTTTTATTAATATTAACAATATGATAAGGTTTGATAAAGATCGGATGAAAAATGAATGTCCTATCGTCTTAAAGAGGTAAAATATACCATGTTTAACTAAATCAAGGGCCATAACTCCGCTGTTTCTGGTCCGATCTAGGTGGTTTACAAACATGTCCGAGATTTCATTGATATTAACAATCTGGTAAGGTTTGGTAAAGATCGGATGAAAAATGAAGGCCCTATCGTCTTAACGAGGCAAAATATAGCATTTCCAACTAAGTCAAGGGCCATAACTCCGCTGTTGCTGGTCCGATCTGGCTGGTTTCGGTTTTTTCCGAGCTTTCATTGTTATTAACAATCTGTTAACGTTTGGTAAAGATCGGATGAAAAACGAAGGCCCTATCGTCTTAACGAGGTAAAAGTTAACGGACGGACGACAGACGACGGACTACGGACAACTCGCCATTCCTTGGCCAGTAGCACTAAAAACCTTAAGAAATGAAAGAAAAATGTATTAAAGATAGTAAAAGAAATATACTGAAACGCAAAAGAAACGCATCTCGGGAATTTCCGCTAAATATTGTATATACTGCACACTTAATTCCACATAATATTCCAAAGAAATCCCAAGATGTTTTGTAAAAAAAAAGTTGCAGTTAATTAGAGAAAGGACAACTGTGAAGTTGTTGACGTTTTAATCACACTACACCTTGCAACAAGAAATTCATAAATGCTGAAGTTTCTCTTTGAAAAACTGAGCCAGTTCAGTACTGTATTTAACGTAAAGAGTTTGCAAAATTGTGCATCCTAAGTTTTCTCACATGCTTAAGCCAAACGCGTATTCTGTCAATAATGAAACTTTGAAGGAATACTATTTGCTGTATTATGTGTTGTTTTAGTATTTTTTTCCGAAAGGAAAGGTCTTACGTAGCCATGTACCATTCGATTAACAGCAGCATATTGTACATACAATATATACCGGAAATTCCCGTGTTTTGTTTCTTTTGCGTTTCAGCATATGTTAATATATTGCTATAAAACGTTTTCAGTAGGGACATTTTTCTTGGGTATGCAGGGAAACAGCAAACTTACAATTTTTTATGGTTGGCCTGAAATATCCTCATTATTAAACTACAAAAAACGTTAATTACGTGTCAGTGTATTCCGGTTCCGCAGTGACGACGATTTCTTTAGAAAACGGTGGATTCCTCGTCAGTTTATATTTTGGTGGCTTCCGCATGAGGCATGCATGGAAATTTGCCTTGGATACCATTTCAATGGCGTCGATGGCAACATAACTGTCACTGGTATAGATTCGCACCTGTTCAAGAAATCAATCTTAGCTTCTACAATACTGCCGTGTTTTACATTTGGCTTTCATTTATAACATATACCTTTGTTTTGCTTATATAAATTACAGGTATAAGTAATTATATACTAATTAAATAAAACATAATTCCCAACGCTACTGGTTTATTTGTTATGATAACGTTCACTTTTCATTTCTTTTTTTCTGAAATTTGATAGACATATAAAGCATGATATTAGAAATTTACTGACACATTTATTACATTCGATGTGGCTTAGATTTTTCTTTCTTTTCCTATTTGTCATAAAGTCATACATACCTCATAACAACTAAAACTCGGAAGAGTTACGTTTTCCTTACCAGTAAAAGCAACAATTCTAAACTTTAATTTTCATCAAATATTTTGAAGAGATAGTTTACAAATGTTCTTATCATTTATTTTGTTAATTGTATACGTTGTTAAGTTTAATCTATGTGTAAAATAATCATGTGTTTGAAATAAATTAAAAAAATAATAATGTTGGGACAATATTCTGGTTACGACACCGTTGATAAATAACGTCGTTTGGATTGGTGAACACATGACCTAAATACATGCACTTAAAGTGCACATGAGTATAGGTTATTGGATTTGTATTGGGATATATGCACGAGTTATTTCGCGTATTACTATTGCGCGACTTTAGGAGCGCAATATTTAAGCGGGAAAGAACGAGTGCATAAAATCCAATATAAATCTAATAACCTTTTTATTGCATATGTATTTTTAAATTAGAACAATAAAATAGATTGTAACATCTAATTTTCACCAAAAACATTTATTTGAAACAAACATATTTTCGTTAGATCGTGGGAATTTTCACACATGCGCAACATCTCGTATACGGCTTCGCAGCATTACGCGAATATAATACGCAGGTTTCCATATTGGTTACGTCATCGCGCCTTAGATTTCCGTCAAAACAAATTTGCATTCAAAATCAAAGTTATCATCCAAATGTTGCAATGTTATTCAGCCGATTGCTCCATCAGTATGTTATTTACATGAAAGCAGTGATAAAATCTTCAACTGCATTGTAAAAAACAAACACTCAACGCAAATTATACATCAACACGTGTTTCTAGCGGCCATATTGTTTACATAGCAACACTGCACTATTTTCTGTGCCGTTGCCTTTCGGTGATCAAAATGTCAAGATTTTTAACATACCGAAGAGTCGTGATACATACGAGGCGGGATTCCAAAGAATGACGGGATTGGCCGAGCGTTCACGATTGAATGTTCACAATGAAATCAACACTGTTTACATCACGTGACATACGTTCTTTGACATGGACAGACAATTGCACCAATCACGAACGAGTATACATTACACACCCAATATGACTTTACTACACGCGTCAGTATGAGCGAATATTGACGTTTCCCGTTACATTGAAAGTAAACGGAGCTTGTAAAGGTGTATGAAATAAAGTTGTTTATAGTCACCTTTTTAATACGTTTCCGTGTGTTCACGAGCAAGGTTGCTTCCATGTCACAATATGCAGGTACTCGGCTTACAAACTCGACTTCTCCTGCGGTACTTATCATTTCCAAATATATATCCGTTCTGTCATCGATTATGTCTGTTATCCAAATGTTGAACCTAAAACACCAAACATACATTACATGTCTTGGATGAGAAAAATAAGAGGTATTGCTTGTACTCTATAACTGTTCATCTCTTCTGAAAATTGCATTTAAGCAATATTACATTCAACATACTGAACAAGCAACAAATACACGGTTTACCAATAGGAGAACCATACATATATAAGTTTATGCCCAAGCCCGTTTGTTATACTCTTTAGTATATTTCGCTGATCAGACCTGAAAACATTGTTTAGGGTGCTAGGAGGCGTGAGAGGTGTTGCATCTTATAATTGCCTCTCATGAACAGACTCAATAAAACCGAGTCTGCTACTTTTCCCTCTTTTTGTGTTTGTTGCTTCCAACGGATAACCTTTTCAGTATTTATTAATTTAAAAGTAGTTCTATTTTTTGTTTCTAATTAAAAATGGCCGCCAAACATAAAGTTTAATAAAATATGTACTAACCCATATGGGATATACCATGCCCAGTTTAAGACATAATACCTGAAGTGTTGAATGCTTATATTTAATTGTTCACAATGTCGGCTCCTACATGCCAAGCGAAACCTTGAGATATTTCAAATATTGACATACCATTACAAGTGATTACATATGATATGTCTTACTTTGCTTCATTTTCTTCAAACCAACAACATGCCGGCGGAATGGGAAATGCATATACATTAAATTTAAAACGAACTTGATGAATAATGACTTTTTAAATCTCGAAGTAGGGGGCATGTCATTGTATTGAAACCTGGTTGTGTGATTACAATCAGCTTACATGCCAGCGAACCTGAGCCAATTTCTAGTGTATACATATAGTGCGTCTTAGTGATCTTGCGTTCAAGTATATGCATAAATAGCGTCTAACCTTCTTGGTACTACGGCAACTTTAAATTCCAGTTCCAGCCAGCACGAGTTGTCCTCACAGGAGGGTGGCGTCCCGGTGTAATGTGGCATCCACGAGTTATCGGTCGTGCATTGTTTTGCATCGGGAAACCCTAAATTATGAAACGATATAATAATTGGTATTTTGCAAATGTGTATTTCGGCATTACAAAAGTTGCAGAAATTTTTTAAAATTAGGTTCAATTATTGGATCACGCTGGCGAAACCACGTTACCTTTTAATCGGGATCACGCAAAAAGGTCGATTCTTGTATGTTATGCTTCATAACTGTATTGATATTTAACGCATTTTGCTTTACCAAAATGAACATACCCCTACAAGGTCAGCTCTTTACATCCGCCGCAAAAAGTAATTCCATTTAAGACACCCTTCTATTTATCCATTAGTTTTTGAGATAACCTAAGCCTTACCAAAATGTAGAAGGTCGTACGCTTTCTTTCATTTCCAAGAATGTGGGATCTTCCCCGCCATCAATCATTATTTCACGTTTGAGAAGTTATGTTATTTTATAAGTTATGCAATCGTCTTCGAAGAAAACATAAATTACCTTAAGTTTATAGTCTTACAAACAGTTAGGAGAAAGATTGCAAACATGTTTACAACGTGAACATTACACTAGAAAAGCAATGCGTTTATACCACGGCATATACTTTTTTTTTGATAAACTATTGAATTGATCGGCATATTAGAATAGTGTATAGTTGGTTGAACTAAGGTTAAGTTGTTTGACATTACGTTGAACTGACTGACACAAAATTGCACTCAGTCTAACATTACGTTAAGCTGATTGATGAATTGTTGAATAGTTTGCCGTGACTTTGAAATGCTATAATGTTTTATTGATTGTCATTACGTTAAATGTTTAAACTAAACGTTGAACTGATTGCCTTTTACAATGATTGAAATTACGATGCATTGACTGCCATATTATATTGAATATATAACGACATAACGTTGAAGTGACTTATTGTTGAATTGATCGGCATAATGTTGAAGTGACATATCGTTGAATTGATCGACATAACGTTGAAGTGACATATCGTTGAATTTATCTACATAACGTTGAAGTGACATATCGTTGTATTGATCGACACAACGCTGATTTGATATAACGTTATTTGATCGACATAACGTTAAATTAATTGACCTAACGTTATATGAGTTCCTATTTATAACCGATGACAACCACTAGCCGATGTTTTGCAGCGTTGTAAACCTTCGCCTCTCACCGCTGCGGGTTCGAATCCCACTGGAAGCTCGACTTGTAAGTGAGGAAGTGTCGATTCTTACGGATGGCGGGAGGTATACAGTACTGGTTCTACCCAGGAAAAGTGGGTGGTCTGCCTCCACCACAAAAAAATCGACGGTCGTAAAACATCATACATACAAACAAACAAACAAACAAACAAACAATTGACGTTCTTTCAAATACGTGACGTTGTCGGACGTAATAAAACACAATATGGCTGGGTCTACTTCAGTGTTATAGATAAAACGACTGCAGCCTAGATAAAACTACTGCAACCTACATCATAAAAACAAACAAAAAAGCCTCGCCATTTTTAGTTTTCTGATAACAAATGGCATTGTCAAAATAATGTCTATGTATTGGATTGAATACACACCGGTTGCCTCATGCGGCGACCATCTGACGCCGCTGTGGGAGGATGTGGCGACATCCGCATATTGGTAAAACGCGTCGTCTGAGTCGCAGCTGGTATCCAAACCAAGGGGTTCCAACCATACAATGCTCACAGATGTGTCGTCTGCTCGAACAACCTATTAAGCAATATAAACGATTTACACGCATGCTACAGACAGACGTGAAATGAAGTCTTATTTTCAAACTTTTAATTTGCCTTTTTTTAATGCCTTAAAATGCTTAGCTCTTATACAATTCTCAGTTGATTTCAATTGACTTCCACGGCCGTGATGGTAAAGACGATGCGTTTGAAACCTTCTCAACTCTCACCGCTGCGGTTTCAAATCCCAAGGGGGATCAACTTGTAAGTGAGAAAGTGTTGATTCCTAAGGACGCGGGAGATATACAGCACAGGTTCTACCCATAAAAAGGCGGTTCTGTCTGAAAAGGACGTAAAAAGCATTCAACCACCATGAGTTGGTTTAACCCCAATAATTATTTCACTATAGCATTGTGACACTCGCGTTGTGACACTCGTTCTAGTCGTGATCATTCATTCTTTATACAGTGGTTAGAGTCTCTGACTTGCAATCACTTGCCCCTCACCGCTGTAGGTTCGATCCCTCAGGGGCCTAGGAATATTTATGTGAGGAAGCTATCCAGCTGGCTTGCGGAACGTCGGTGGTTCTACCCAGGTGCTCGCCCGTGCACGAAAATTGCCCGGAGGGGCACCTTGGAACTTCCTCCACCAGTGGAAGCTGGAAAGTCGCCATATGACCTTAGCTGTTGGTGCGACTATAAAATCCAATTCAGTTCAATTCATTCTTTATACAATTGTTTATTTCGGTAGCCCGTGTGTCTCCTAGACAAGAATAGGGCCACTGTTCATTCTAGCAGGGAGGTTGGCAGTGGGGTAAAATTCAGAACAGAAACAGAATCAGCAACTTTAGATTTTTTTTGAAGGTGAGAAGGTTCTACGGCCGTTCTACTTTTATGTCGATGTACATGTAGGGTGAGCGGCCTGGAATGTATTTTCCTGTTGGCATCAGATAATCTTTTTTGTGCGCCGTAATACCCAATTCTATCAACATTCGAACACAACTTACTTTTGGTGCTGTTGGGATGGGAGCTGGTATCTTCGTTTCTCTCATTGGTTGATATACAAGGTCAAGGTAACAGTGCATCCGGGCAACTTGCTGTGGTGTAAAGTGGTCGGTACAGGCGTCATCTACGTTGTTTGAATAAAAACGTTTACACGTTAAGTACATAAACACTGTATTTTTCTATAGTTTTATTTATTCGTGCGAACAAAGATCTTAATTATACAAATTACCAAAGACGTGTGTGTGAGTTTGTAATATATAATTAACATGTTTCAACAGATACAATGTGCACCTTTTGTGTGAGTAAATTGTCCGCACTAGTGATCACGAGAAGTATTTTTTGGGCGTGAAATATGCAAACAAGATAACTTTAATGAATACAATTTTATAACAGGTCAGGATAATTTGCGGAATGGTGTGGTTCCATTAAAGGGAAGGTAGCATCACAGCCAAACACTCTTTATTATTAAGAGTTGCGAAAAGCTTGGAAAACTGTTTTAAGTATTGACGAAATCGGAGGATAAACAAAGAAGATATAACCATTTGAATGTTCAAAAACGGATATGGGAGCCGCCTTTTGGGAACTATGACGTCATATTGATAAATATCATCTAAAGCAAAGAAAAGCACTGCAAATGAATGCAAAATCCGTTACTGGCCATATAAATCATTATAACACTTTAGTATACTTATTTTTCATAACTTTGCTGTGATTTTCACTCCATAAATCAGTTAATTAACATATTTATTACTTCTCTTTAAGTATGTTTGTTGGTAACCGTGGTTATTTTTATTTTTACTTAACTTCGTTATGTTTAAAATGAAATAAAAATGGATGCCAAGCCTACCTGCATAGCTCATATAATTGCTGTAAGGTGTGTCTACAAACTTGTACATTCCACAGGTGCTTGCTTCCGATAAAGGATCCATACAGTGGCGGTTCTTCGGCGTGGGGTTTGTGTCAGAGCACATGTCACCTGAATATTATATTGTAAATGGTTTGTTTGTTTTTTTGTTGTTAAACGTCATTTTTCAGCATATTCTAGGCTTTGTGTGACGGTCGATTTTTTTTTATGGTGGAGGCAGACCACCCCATTTTTCCTGGGTAAAACCAGTACTGTATACCACCATCCGTAAGAATCCACACATTCTCACTTGCTCCTACTGGGAGCTCGAACTCGCAGCAGTGATAGGCGAGAAGGTTTACAACGCAACGTATCACCTCGGCCACGGTTATGCACAAAACATTTGATTTTCACTAGAGTAATGCAAATAATGGATGCCTTGACTAGTTGTAACCGAATCATTAGAATGAGATAAAAGCAATTATATCTGTTCTGAAATGTAAAATTTGTAGACAATGTAATACAGTCCTTTAAACCAAAAGAGAAACGAGCTATATAGGTTTCGAAAGAAACTAGTCAAAAAGCATTTTTCAAATAAGGCTTTCATATGGATTTGAATAATTTGAAAAAGAAAGTTAATCTCTTACCCAAAACCATTGAAGGCTTTGTTTCTGTGCACGGGTCGTCGCATGACGTTATCTCCGATATTCCATGATGCACGTGCCATAAGCCAAGGTTGTGGCCGAGTTCATGTACAAGAGCCTCCATATTGTGTCCAAATGTGCTAACATGCATAATGTTTCCTCCTGAAGGTACAAACAAGTTATGTTTTGATGTTGGGGAGGAGTAGTTACGTTGTGTTTTGGTGTGTGGGAGGAGTAGTTATGTTGTGTTTTGGTGTGTGGGAGGAGTAGTTATGTTGTGTTTTGATTTGGGATGAGTAGTTATGTTGTGTTTTGGTGTGTGGGAGGAGTAGTTATGTTGTGTTTTGGTGTTTGGGAGGAGTAGTCATGTTGTGTTTTGGTGTTTGGGAGGAGTAGTTATGTTGTGTTTTTTCTTCTTTTATATTCTTTTTAAAGCATCACAAAACATTTTTTTAATTGATTTATTTAAAAGTTTCCGGAAACTTGCACTTATTCGAGACAACCTAATACAATCAAGTATACGTGTTAACATCGAACAGCAGTAGTTGAAATGTAT
The DNA here is from genome assembly GCA_037043455.1 of Cyrtodaria siliqua. NCBI lineage: Eukaryota > Metazoa > Mollusca > Bivalvia > Adapedonta > Hiatellidae > Cyrtodaria > Cyrtodaria siliqua. The sequence continues at coordinate 121,375 of JAWPHD010005053.1, forward strand.
TGTCCGAATATTGGTAATGTCCGAATTACTGCTACACCGACGACTCTTCGAGGCAATAGTTGTTCTCGAAGGTTTCAACTTGGAACGTTCACAGTTTGTCTGCAGATTCACGTGATTTAAGATAAAGAACTAAGATCAGACGTCATGTCGAATGTTCTTTACTTTATTACTTGCAACGATTGAATGCATTTCCCTAAGCTCCTACATGTGTCAACACAATACTGAATGTGCCATCATGACATTAAAGGGACACACGGGAGTCTTTATTTTTTAAAAAAACTCGCGGGGTCCCATTAGTTTTTTCTAATACAACTTTCATATCAGTATTACTAATTGTTGAAATAGTGGAAAGATTAATAAATCGAGGAGTAATTTTAATACTTGATCAACCATTCAATATTGCCGTGTGTCCCTTTAATGTGTTCTAGTTCTGGTAACTCTATTACCTATACTCGTGTAGACATTCTTCTCCCAGGGGAATGTTGCCACGCCTCGGAACTGATCACGGAACCAGGTAGCGGTGATGAAGAATATGTTGATATGACTGGTACTGTCCAGTTTTAGGTCCACTTTTACGTCCTCTATGTTTGCATAACCTCTAATACAAGAAATAGATTTCAAATTAGGGAGACCCGTCTAAATTGTATACCAGTACAACTGGCATACGATTACACGTGAACGCAATGTTGCCTTAAAAATTAATGGATGATCATTTGACGACATTTTCAAAATGGCGGTTGATTAAAATTGGCAATCACGGTCATTTCGTTTCAAAATGTTATAACTATTTAGAAACCAGCTTTTCCAACAATACGTGGATTGTGTACTTCTATTCTCTTTTTAAGAGCAAAAGTCCGTCTATTCTCAACCGTGATCGGCTGCCATCATTATGATGCTCGTTATGCCATGCAACTTAAGGTGTATAGTCTGCACGAGTTTGCTGGACAACTATGACATCACAGTTGTAAATTACAATTTATGAAATATTTATGATTTATAGGGGGGAAATCACAGCAAAGGTATGAAAAATAAGTATAATTATTATATTATATGGCCAGTTAAGGATTTTGCATTCATTTGTAGTGATATTGTTTGCTTTAAATGGTATTTACCAATATGCCATATATGGTAATTTAGAACTATGACGTCATATTTTTCAAAATGTCGGTTTTCAGATCCACTTTACATCAACTTGGTTACCTTTTCAAAAGGTAGTCCGGACAATTTACGATATTATCTCCTGATTAAAGTAAAGGGGATAATAGTGCGAATTGAATGATAAGGTAGAGAACAGAGAACATTTACGGTAGGTAAGGTAGAGAACATTTACCTGAGGGTACTCATAGGGTCAATACACGTCTTATGTACATTTGCTCCCGGCATGCAACAGTCACCCTTGTCGTAGCCATGGTACACCTTATTACATTCTGTGTCACATACACCGTTACCTAGCAACGCGTCGTAACACTCGGTATATACGTCATCGCAGTCACCACCGTCATTTCCGGTTGACGAATGACCACATTCAATGTCGCATACACCATTTCCTATTTGGTATGGAACACATTGAAACATGATTACTCTGTTTCGTAAAGAAGAGTTTTTCACCTTGTATTCTTCCAGTTGGAATGATATATTGTAAGGCTGGAAGGCGTCTAATAACGCTTTATGTTGCTCAAATATTTGTTTGTTGGATAGCATTGGGTTAGATCCATCGTCTTCAACAATATTCACAACCCTGTATTTGATTTGTTTCTCGTTTCGGAGTTCTTCATTGTTTAAATAACTCATCACGGCCTCTGGGTCGTCACATACCGTCCTTCCGCAAGGTGGCGCCTCAAAACGGATGTTGTGGTCCGACAATGGGATATCAGATTTAACTATTTCCGGTGCTGAATTAGGTTTAATCCGCCAGTGTTGTAAATCGTCAAAAGGTTCTGATAAAATTTGTTGTTTACCAGATACATGCTCATTTGATCGAAGATTCATATTTTGGAAAATCTCTTCATGTTCTAGAGTCCTGTCCCAAAGTCGAAGTTCATCGATTTTGCCACGATACAACGAATCTCCTATTGCACTGCCGCCAACAAACAGAAGATAACATTTTGCGGACGATTCACTAAAGAGTGCGCCCTTTTGTTCATGACTGAGTGATATTTTAGCGCCATTTATAAACAAACTCATTGTATCGCCATTATATGTAGCAGCCACATGCGTCCAAACATTTGGATCGTACCGTTTATGCGCCAAGAGATGTGACGTGGCTGTGGCGCCCTCTGTCAACAAAGAGAAGACAAATCTTGCATCCCTTCTCTCGTGACTTGGGGTCGTTATTCCTACCGTCCATCCGGTGCTTGGATTTTCACTGCTGCACTCGTCAAATAGATCTGTTGATAACAAATTATTTACGTATAAAAATACAGGCAAATTACATAAATATTGAATTTATTAAACGAGTTTGATAACATTATATGAGTCGAGCAGCATAGCACTTTTATCCAAAGAGCTTAATAAAATCAATATTAAATAGGCTCGAATGTAAATTATATTATCACATAACTCCAAAAATGCCACATAACGTACATTTATTAAAGTAGCTATCCCCCAGCAACAACCAATTTTTACAACATATGTGCACAGTTTCTAAACCTACTGCCGACGAGGTATATATATAACTTACATATTTTGAGAATCCGATCTCTATAGACACACTATAAACGGCTTTAACCATTGTGTTACAGCTCATAATTCATTTTACGCATATTCAATGACGGGTATAAACCCGTGAATAAACCAATACTTGTAATCAGCACATATAAATTATTATGTGACATGAACAGCTGGATAGAGTTTTGATAAACAGTTGTATAGTGCAATTTTGCCGTTATTTGGCGGGTTAGTTTCTTTAATGTAACTGCAGAATTAATATGATTCGGTCTAGTTCGAACCACGTTGAGCGAAAGAAACTGTCTTGTCGATTTTTGTAACCCAGAATTTCTGAATTCGTAAGTCATAGAGGCAATTACGATTGCTCACCGAGGTACACGGACCAATACCGAGGCCCAGGGAGGGGGTCCATGTTCCCTTGTTCCCTGAAAATATGACACAATGTTCCCTTGTTCCCCAAAACTATTTTGCTTTATTTCCCAAAATATTTTTCCAATGTTCCCTTGTTCCCCAAAAATATTACCAATAACAAACAATGTTCCCTAGTTCCCCAAAAATAAATGGCCATGTTCCCTTGTTTCCCTAAACCCCTGGGAGACCCTCAATACCAAGCGGTTTGCATATGTACATATGACACAAAATTTTTTATGATTTTTATGCCATGGCTTTATTACATTCCCTCGCTACACGTTATATGAACAAATATGTTTTGACAGACTTTTATTATTTGTTTAAGGATGTACACAATATATCCACCATATTAGTGTGGAAAATATCGGGAATAAAGTTTACATTATTAAACGCTGTGTAAGTAAACACAGAGTCAAACATGTCTAAAAATGTAAACGTTTTAAAGTTCATATTTTCATTTTAATCATCTGAACAATTTCGTACTGTGATTGAACACGTATCTTTTCATGACTTTAGACTTTAAACTTTAATATAGAAGTTACAGATTATACAAACAAACATTTATACCCGCCGTTATAACCACACATGTGACACATCATGCTTTGGGACTATATTTAGTACAAAATAAAAGCTATTTAATTACCAATGTAAAACGTGAAGTGCTTCAAAGATATAGATGGATCATTAAAGGTTTCCTATAATACAGCGTAATAATTAATAATTATAAATAACAACAAGTCCTATCAGTCCATAGAGAAAGTCCCAGGTTATAAACAGATGTCACGCGGAGCAAATCGGTGCATGACTTTGCAATACATTGTGGATTGTTTTACCGCCAAGTTAAAAATAGATATTCCTGGCGCGTAACCATAGTTAGGAAATACCTTCATCGGGTCGGTTAGTTTTATATGTTCTGACTTTAATTTCTTTTTGTGGTTTATGTTATATTTTGTTCATTTTTAACAATAATATACATACATAATGTATTGGAATCATTCTTAAAACTTATACCAGTCCTGATGTACTCTTTTTATACCAGTCCTGATGTTCTCTTTTTATACCAGTCCTGATGTACTCTTTTTAAACACATGTTGTTCAATGCAGTGTTGCCATTATACACATCATATACGATTATGTGTTTATATAATAGTACATCAAAATAATATTTATCATTAAATACATATGAATGTAAATAACTCTTTTTATCTATGTTAGTCAATGATATCCCATGTATTATCAACCGGTCTAGACAATGTTATTTATTTTCATATTAAAAGCAGATATAAAGGACCACAGTTAACAAATAACACGCACATAAACAAGCAACTACAAAGATGAATAAAAGGCAACATAACATCACAAAGATAAAAGGGCTGACACTAGGATTACCGCCTTGGAACGGTCAGTGACAAGAAATGCCGCTGGGGGTTTAAACCAGGTTCTAGGGTGCGTCAAACCTCACTCTTTCCCTATTGTCATCCCAATAATACCATATTGTCATCCGAATAAACGGGGCAGTGTAAATTAAGATATGGCCGCCAGGTTATATTTTCTAACAAACAAGGCAGCATTAATAGGCAATAAGTAAATTGCATAAATGATCATGTGCATATAATATAAAAAAAAGTCTAGAAAGGCACAAAGTAAGTATATTCAGTGACTTGACAGAATCCAGAGCAACAATGGAACAAACCGTTAAACGTACGACAAGACAATATTTAGGACAACCATCAAACGCTACCGCCAAAATAATTTAGGTATACGTCATCATAAGAAGAAAACCCTGATTATATGGTGGCTGATTTGTGCCATTTCGTCTTTTCATTATTTCGCACGGCGTCTTTTCGCCCCTCGTCCCACTGTCTTTACGCTCCGTGCCACGCAGATTAGCGTCTTTTCGTCCGCTAATTAACGGGGCTCGGGGTGAAATCCCTCAGAGGAAAACCAAACATACGCCCGGTAAGATACATTCTATCTAACACAAACACAATACGCTGCTGTCGCACTTATGCGTGTTCACACGCACGCATGTACGCACGCACGAACGAAGTACGCACGCAACAACAAGAGAAGTCATTGTTTATTTTCAGAGTGTATTAATAATACATATTCAAGTATCAGCTCGAAAATATACCGTTACAAAGAGCACAATGATATATAATGATACGCAATGCTTAAATATTAAAGTACAGGCACGAATACAAGTAGATTTCCTTTCACACAGTTTAAAAAAGGTAACGAAAAACAACTATGAAGTTCAGGAAGTGTAACGAACAACAAGTCGGTAGACTGTGATAAACGGGGAAAACGCCTTAGATCTAGAGATTATTTGAATTGCAACTTAATAAATCAAGTTCTATGTAGTGTTACGGATATATTTTAACACCCCAACATATGTAATTAAGTATTTATTTCTCATGACCTGGAGCAGGCAATTTATTTGCTTAAATCGAGAAATATCAGGTTAATCCGCCATTTTCAGTTCAGTAATCATAATTTCGTTTAATCCTGGATATATAAATTAAAGTGTAATCCGCCTTTTTGCATCAGCAATATCAATTTATAATGTTTAAGTAGACCAAAATTTAACATTGACTGAAGGAACGCGATTTCTAAAGAACTCGAGAGCATATAAAACAGTCATTGAATTGACACTGGATATAATATTGCATCATCACTGATCTAGTTTAAGGAAACCGTATACTGCTCTATACTTAAAGGGACACACGGCAATCTTGATTTGTTTAAAACTCACGGCATCCCGTTAGTTTTCAATATAATTTGCATCTTTACAATCATTGATATTAATTATTCGAATAGGGCAAAGCAAATTTTATTTTTAACCACAGACATATTTGTTATTAGGTCTGTGTATTAACTTTTCATAATATTGCACCGATAATATATTTAAAAGTTTTGGTAGAATACTGAAGAAATTTGAAATCTCAATTTTTATTTACATGTATTCAAGCAGTTTAAAAGTCAAAATGAGGCAGTATTAATAAATCGAGTTATTAATTTTAATGCGTTAATAAAACTCAAGGTTGCCATGTGTCATTTTAAACTAGCTATCCCGCCAACAACTTCCAAATTTTACAACATAATTATGTACACTCTAAACCTACTGCCGATGAGGTGTATTCCAACACTATAGTCGCAATATAAACAGTATCGAGTTATTCATTTTACGCATACTTAATAACGGATATTTTAAGAACCCTCAAATAAACCAATACTTTTAATCAGCAAATATAGATTATTAAATGACCTGAACTCCTGGATAGAGTTTTGATAAACGATTATGTAGTGTAATTTTGCCTTTATTTGGCGGGTTAGTTTCTTTAAAAACAACTTCTTTGTATGACATTTAAATGATAATTAAAATCGTATTTTCTTCTTCTTTTTTTAAACTATTTACTTAAACATATAAGAAGTAATAGTAAGCCAAGAAGATTGAATGCTGTTTAATAGCTCATTAACACATTTTAGGTTATTTTGAGCCACCCCTGAGACATGGGGTGAATGATTCATAGAAATCCGGGAACCATGAGACGGGGTGAATGATTCATAGAAATCCGGAAACCATGAGATAGGGGTGAATGATTCATAGAAATCCGGGAACCATGAGATAGGGGGTGAATGATTCATAGAAATCCGGGAACCATGAGATAGGGGTGAATTATTTATAGAAATCCGGGAACCATGAGACAGGGGATAAATGATTCATAGAAATCCGGGAATCATGAGACAGGTGGTGAATGATTCATAGAAATCCGGAAACCATGAGACAGGGGTGAATGATTCATAGAAATCCGGGAACCATGAGACAGTGGGTGAATGATTCATATAACTCCGGGAACCATGAGATAGGGGTGAATGACTCTTGGAAATCCGGGAACCATGAGATAGGGGTGAATGACACATAGAAATCCGGGAACCATGAGACAGGGGGTGAATGATTCATAGAAATCCGGAAACCCTGAGACAGGGGGTGAATTATTCATAGAAATCCGGGAACCATGCCCTATTATTATTATCGAATGGATTCGTATGGTTCTGTAACGTGCTGGGAGGAAAGACTCCGATTAACGTCGTCGTTTGGTTAACGACCCCATTGAGGCTAAAGGAGAGACATGTAACTAATGTTGTCATAACTTGTAGTTGAATCCATTTGCATATGTTTCTGGTAAAATTGTGATGTTTAATACATAATTATATTGCAACACATTTGTAGTAGTAATAGTAGTAGTTGTAGTAGTAGAAGGAGTAGTAGTAGTAGTAGTCGTAGTAGTAGTAGTAGTAGTAGTAATAGTAGTAGTAGTAGTAGTTGTAGTAGTAGTAGTAGTAGTAGTAGTAATAGTAGTAGTAGTAGTAGTAATAGTAGTAGTATTAGTAGTTGTAGTAGTAGTAGTAGTAGTAGTAGTAGTAGTAATAGTAGTAGTAGTAGTAGTTGTAGTAGTAGTAGTAGTAGTAGTAGTAGTAGTAATTGTAGTAGTAGTAGTAGTAGTAGTAGTAGTAGTAGTAGTAGTTGTAGTAGTAGTAATTGTAGCAGCAGCAGCAGCAGCAGCAGCAGCAGCAGCAGCAGCAGCAGCAGCGTAGCAGTAGCAATAGTAGTAGTAGTAGTAGTAGTAGTTATAGTCGCTGTCGTCGTCGTTGTCGTCGTAGTCGTCGTCGTAGTAGTAGTAGTCGTACATCGTCATTGTCGTCGCAGTAGTACTAGTAGTAATGATATATATAGTCGTGTTTAAGGGTGTAGACTGATTTTCTAATTTATTTCATCCTCGTAATGTAGCAGTTGTACTAGAAGGATCAGTAATAATTAAAAATAAATAGCAGCAGCACCAGTAGCATCAGCAGTAGTAGCTGCAGTATACGGTGTAGGAGAAATAAGTATTTAAATAAACACAACTTACGAACAATTGGAGTATATGTACTCTGTCCGCCTTCTGGCCTAGCCCAGAATTGGACGGTAAATTCCTTATTCGGTAATATTATTGGTCCTACTTTGGTCAAAGGCCGCAACTTTAGAGGTTGTCCGTTGCCATAGAAATATAAAGCACTTCCAAAATATTCAGCCCCCGACGCAGACAACTTTTTCTTCTGTCGTATGCTGGCATCACGTGGATGGCGCGAGAGATGATGATTTCTGCTGTCACGCTGTATATCGATGTCGTCTGCATTTCTTAGAGATTCGGAAAAAACATCCGTTATAAATAAATTTATACTAAAAACAACACATATAACTATAACAGAGATACTGTCTATAAATCCTGTCATGGCTTAATTGTCCGTCTGTACATTTACAATTACTTTTCCTTTTTTAATTAATTCATTCACACAACACCTTAATCCTAATGTAACTCAGCCTATGTTTATAAACAATGCACACATTATCTTGTATTTAATTGAGTAGATGGATCTAATCAGTAAGCCAAGTTAACACTACTCAAACTGGTCAAAACAGAAGCGCCGACGCTTGCCGTATAAATAGTGTTGATACTTTGAACATTTAATGAGTAATAAAAAAGAAAAAATGAAACGAACGAACTTGAGAGTTCACGCACTATTTATATTATTTTGAGAGAGGTTATTAATTCGAGTAGGTAATTATAAGTCGAGTAAACGGTTAAACCGTCTAGGTAGTGCGTTTGATCATTTGGAATATATCGGTGTCACATTTAATTTGATGTCGAATTATTAGTTATTAAACTTGTATTGAAACGCTCACGTTGGTCTGTGCACGTTTTATAAAGAAATGTAATATATTAAAGGCACGTTTGAATGATTTATTATGGGAGTACACTTTAGATCAACGTTTGATTAGTGTTTTACGATATTTTTAGCACATGTTAGGCCATATATGACGGTCGATTTGTTGTGTGAAGGCAGACCACACACTTATTCCTGGGTAGAACCAGACTGAGTACTGTATACCTCCCGCCAGGAACCAGTACTGTATACCTCCCGCCAGGAACCAGTACTGTATAACTCCCGCCAGGAACCAGTACTGTATAACTCTCGCCATACGTAACAATCGACACTTTCTCACTTACACGTTGAGCTCCCAGTGAGATTCGAACCCGCAGCGATGAGAGGTGAGAGGGATTACAACGCAACGTCGTTAACCCCTCGACCACGGAGGCGCTGTATATTGATTGAGCCCATTTGTTCATTTATATGACACTAAAGCACATACAAGTCATGTGGTTACATTTTACGGTTAAACTTAACTTTAACATCTCGTAAACTTGCTAAAACATAAGTTTATATTTTATTTCATTATTCTCGTTATAGTACCGACATGATTCTTATGTATTGCAATGCTTTATTATTAAAACTACATGTACGAACAAAATGCCATCTAACAACATTTTCTTGTACATAATATGTAAACGAGTCCATATGCCATATTTGGCTTAAAACAGTAAACAATATATTTACATTACTCTAGTTAATGCAAGTTTTACTCATAGTTAGATCAAAAACATTTCCGTGGCAAAAGGTTAGAGGTTAGAGTCTCTGACCTGAAATCACTTGCCCCTCACGGCTGTGGGGTCGATCCCTCATGTGACTAGGAATCTTTATGTGAGGAAGCTATCCAGCTGGCTTGCGGAACGTCGTTCATTCTAGAAACCCAGGTGCCCGCCCGTGCACGAACATTGCACGGTCTTCCTCCACAAGTGAAAGCTAAAAAAGGCGCTATATGACCTTAGTTGTTGGTGCGACTATAAAATACAATTCAATTCAATTCAATTTACTACTTTCAAATTGTCTCCAGTCTCCCCAGTGTAAGCTGTGTCTTTGTTTCAGTTACACTATACGTGCCGAGTCATCTGAACCTTGATCGACGGCAATACCCAGTCGATCACTGACCTATTTGTGAATTGGCTGTATAGTTTTAACGTTTTTAAATTGGATAAATCAGAGGTCAATATCCTCGAAGTGAAAATAATGTTCAAAGAAGGTCGACTTATTTGTTCCGGAATAAAAATATGTATTTTGGGCTTTCGAAATTCAAATCAGCTCTGTAACTAATTATATATATCGCGTTTATATTTGCGGGTTGCTTCCCCTTTTTATTTACATTAATTTAGCTCCTCCTCTTTATTTATAATTAGCTTATTCTCCTTATTTATTCTTTGTTTTAAAATTCCTATCTTTAGACTCATGAATTGAAAATGTATGTTAATCTGAAATATACACAGCAAATGTCATCGGCATGATGCCAGGGTTCGACACTCCCTCAAGTCCGTCGGTCCGAGACCGATTGTTTACTCGGCGGACCTGTTGATTTTCTAGCTTATCGACCCGTGTGACCGACAGATTTTTCAGAGTGAAAATTCTTAATTCGGCTAATTTTCCCCTGTTTCTTTGCTGAGTGTACACATTTAACTGTAACTGCGAGGTCGGTGTAGTGCAATTCATAGAAAATCACTTCTACTGAGTTCGCGGAATGTCTAAAAATAGATACGCGTCACATATATGCGTGTAGTGCAATTCGTAGAAAATCACTTCTACTGAGTTCGCAGAATGTCTAAAACTAGATACGCGTCACATATATGCGCTCGCTACATTCCGTAACCTACCAACTGCGAGAAAGTAATTGTACGGAAACTGCCGAGTTACGAATGGAGCGGCGAAGGGATTGGTTGAATACGATCGGATTCTTTCGTGCCGTCCGACCGGATGTTTTGTTTTTCTCTTCGGATGTCCTCTACGATTATCCGAATTTGACCGTAACATTTTGAAAATTTTCGTCTCCACCGTTATGTGGAAGTATTTACAAGGGATAACTCCTCCGGAGAAGAAAGTGAAGCTTTCTGATGATGAAATGAGAGACAAGCAAAAAAATACGATCGTGAGTGGCGGAATCGAGGGTTTCTTCCTGAATGGCAACAGAAGTTTCCATGGCTTTGTTTTGACAAAGACAGTAATGAAATAACATGTAGTGTGTGTAAAAAGTATGAAACACAGGGAAACTTCGTCAAAGGTTGCAACACTTTTAGACATAGTACTTAACTGGCACACAATGAAAGGGAGTATCACAAAAACAGTTGTAGAAAAGATGAGGCATTAAAAAAAACACCCGGGACATCGGTTGCAGAGAAGACCTGTGAACAACTCAATAAAGCTGCCTTCAATAAGTTTAAATATTTGTTTAGGAATGCCCATTATGTGGCCAAACAGGGGCGACCCTATTCTGATTTTGTTTCTCTATGTCTGCTAGACAAGGCCCAATGCATTGATGTTGGGGAAACCTATATCAATGATAGATATTGCAAGACATTTGTTCACGCCATAGCCGATGCTGAACGGGCAACACAGGACATGGTCATTATGAATAGTCCCTTCATGGCCATAATTTCTGACGGATCAACAGATGTATCATCCACAGAGGCAGAGATATGTTATGCACGTGTCTCGGTTGGTTGCCAGGTAAATTAGTTTTCACGTAAATTCTTAGTTTTAAATATTTAGAACAGGAAAAAAAAGACTTCATTATTTTGAATGCAGGTAGGGTTCAAACCAACAGTGACAAAACTATTTCAATGAGACAAGTAATTGAGTAAAGTGTTAAGTCAATGAGTTGCTTTATAAGAAGAAGAAGAAGTATTGATCTATGATATCTGATTATAATCATATTTATTTACATTGTTTATGAAAATGTAATTTGGTTTCATGGCAGTGATCATGTTAAAATATTACATGATACAGATTTACTTTATTTTTTATCAGGTGTTTACACACTTCATCGGCGTGAAGAATGTACTCAAAGCTGATGCCCAGAACATTTCCAACAACCTCGTTTCACTATTGGATGGACGGTTTGGTGAGGAATGGCGAAAAAGGGTGGTTGCCATAGGGACAGATGGGGCGGCAGTCATGTTGGAGAAAAAGGCTGGTGTTGTCCAGCGTATTCGCGATGTCACAGATCGACAGTTCATCTTCGCTGTTCACTGCTCTGGGCACAGGTATTTACAATCTAATTCTTCTGATATAGATCTTTATTGAAGTATGAAAAATACAGTTATCCCTCAGTTGTCCATGACAGAAATAGTAATTATTTTCAATTTTTATCAGAAGACACTCTCCTAGAAAAGATTATAGTAAAATGTGTTTAGCTGTAATTATGAACTGCTCTAAATCGACCTTTGGCTTTATGCCTCCAATTACCGATTTTAATATATACTACTAAAACTGTTGTGATATAATATCCTATTTAGTAGCATTTTTGTTATAATTACAGACTGGAGTTGGCATACAAGGATGGAGTGAAAGGACTGGATCTGAATGATAAATGCTTTACACTTCTGTTGAATTTGTACTTGTTCTACAGGTTAGTACAAAATACATGCAAAGTAGTTAAAGTTTATGACCTAATTAATACATACATATTTTTATTAGGATAAATGAACTTAATGGGGATGTCCAGTTTATTTCATTATTTTGCAATGTTCTTTGTTGCTTATGATTGTTTTTTCTAACTAAACAGATGTAGCCCACTGAATCGTTCATGTCTGAAAAACGCTTATGCTTCCCTTGGCAAGAATGTGTTGATCCCCACAGGTGTAGGTGGCACCCGCTGGCTTCCACATACTGAGAGAGCTCTGCAACATGTGCTGACTGGCTATGACGCAATCGTGTTACATCTTGAACAGGTAACAAAAGAAATATAAAAAGATCGGACAGGGAAAGTAGCATTCAAGGAGGACAGTAAACCACAAAACACAGAAACAAACACGCAAACAGACAAACAAGAAGGCAAAAGCAATAACAAATGCAAACGACATCACAAACACAAAAAGGGTTGACAATAGGGCTACCACCTTGGAACGGTCAGTGGCAAAGTAGGCCACTGGGGGTTTAAACCGGTTCTAGGGTGCACCAAACCTCACACTTACCCTATTGTCATCCCATTAAAACAGGACAGGGTAAATAAAGAAATCCCCGCCATGATCTAACCAAACATATTTCATCATAGAAGGAAATGCTATGACACTGTCCTGTTGAGTTTATGCTGTTCTTCCTAGTATTCTTTGTAATAAGCTGTCTGTTTGATCAATTTATTTTGTTCAGTTTCACTATTGACGGCAGGCTCGGGTTCAGTTCTCTTACCAAATGTTGTTATGTTGTTTCTACTTAAAAAACACCTATACATTTCTATCTGCAAATCAATGCTCTCTAACTCAACTTGTTCAATTTTATTTAATAAAAAGTTAAAAGCTTTGCTTCTATAAACCAGCTGAGTTTACCTTCCTAAATTAATGAATAATTTGCAGATGCAGAACCCAGACGACCCTATCAGCAAGAAGGAATCCAGTGCAAAGGCAAGGAACTTCCTGAAGCTACTCAAGGACAAACGGATGCTATATTGGCTTCATCTGCTCATGGATGTTGTGAAATGTCTTGGCACTGTGGCTCTGTGCATCCAGAACAAGGACAGCACATTATCAGAAGTGTGGCTAGAGCTGACCTCGGCCAAGAAGATACTGAACAAGTATCAGGCAAAGTAAGGACAAAAAGTGTATAGAGTAATTACATGTATATATTTTCTAACCGTCCCACAATTTCTACTTAATTTAACTTCTGCTTTCTTTTACTGTAACAACTGTAGAATAGCAACAGCAGAACAGATAAGCTACTTTTGTGGGGGTATTGCACAACAATAAGAAAAAAATATGGGGAAAAATCTTGGCTGTTCCTCCAAGCTAGAATAGCATGCATACAGGATAATGTTTAAAATACAGTGTTGCTTTTGCAAGGAACACAAATTTAGAATTAAACATCACCCTAACCACTAACCATGAATGTTGCTGTATTATATATGTGTAGCTTACTAGTTTTAGCTGCTTTCCTAACTTGACCTACTGCATATATATTAATCCGCCTGTATTATGCTTCTTAATACTTGCTTGCTTCTAATCTTGGTGTTGGGTTTTATTGCTGTGTGTTTGTTGTGCTTATTATTTATGTAGTGAAAGGCCATATCTGAGAAAGTTTGTAGCTGCAGAAGGAAGCACACCACACAATGTTGAGGGCCTGCGGCAAAAACTACGCTCTCGCCTTGTCCAAGCAATGGAAGATCGGTTTGATGGGGACTTGCCACTTTTCAGAGATTCTTCCTTTCTCTCAATTGCTGCATGGCCTGAAGAGTTAGATGGTATTAAACAAGATAAAATATGTCCTTTAAAATTAGTGCAATAAAACAAGTCATCTGAATACTCCGTTTACATTTTTTTACAGGATATATAATCATTTGTGATATAAAATTGTCAACTAATTTACTGCAGTTTGCGCATATAAAATCGATTCAAGCTAACCAGTAGGATTTATTGCATACTGACCGTTCCAAGTCGGTAACCCTGTCTTCACCACCTTTTCTGTTGTTTTTTGTCTCTTTTCATTTTTGTTTACACTGTCTTGTCTATTTGGGCGCTGAAGACAGGATAATAGCGAGGATTGTGCGCATACAAAATCGATTCAAGCTAACCAGTAGGCCTTATTGCCTACTGACCATTCCAAGTCGGTAACCCTGTCTTCACCACCCTTTCTGTTTTTTTTTTGTCTCTTTCATTGTAGTTTCTAGTCCTTGTTTGCAGTACAGTGCGGACCTACGATGCCATTGCGTTCGGACACTGTGGTTTCTATAGGATCCTATATATCATTTTGATCTAACTTAGAAACATATACTTAACTAAACCTGACCTGGTCATACATGATACTAATGTTTATCTCTTATAATTCATTTTATTTTCTCTTGTTTTTCTCACTACTTACAGAGTATGGCGATGCTGAAGTTCAAACTCTGGCAGTAACTTGTGCACCAGCCATATCAGCATGTGTTGACACCTTTGACCCAGATGCAGTAGAGACTGAATGGTCAAGACTAAAGACAGAGTTACAAAATGAGTAGGCATTTACAATTTACCATTCTGATCACATTGTATAGCATAGTTGGAATCTAATTTCATAATATTGGCATGTTTTAACAATTTAAATTGTGTTCATTGTTAAATACTGAGTACCTGTTTTTTAGGCGCCAAGCAGTGCGCAGCAGAAAATGGAGTGACCTGAGCCTGCAGTTTCGGCCAAAGTACCCCAACTTGTTTCTACTGGTATATTTTCTGTTGACACTGCTTGCAAGTTCTGTGGATGCAGAGAGGCGATTTTCGAAGTAAGATTTGTCATAATTTCATGTATTGCATGTCATTATAACTATTAATGGTGTAAATAAACCCTTAAGATGACCTTTGCTATGTAATTTGTTGATAAAATTGTTAACCATCTGCTACATTTAACAGGATGAAACTGATCAAGAATGACTGGCGATCAAGACTTGGTGATAGTAACCTCACAGACCTGCTATTGGTGGATGTTGTTTCCAATGAGGTAGACAAATTTGACCCAACTCCAGCCATTCACCTGTGGAGCTCAACTGGCAGTCGCAGACCATTCTTTTACGACACTAACAAGCCAAAGGTAGCATTTGTAATTACACCACTCCATAAACAATTTTAATTTTAGTATATCTGATAAAACATTTATGATTGTTCCATTTAAATATCCAACATTGCTCTTGTCTTGTTGAAGTGTCAGTAATGTAGTGTTGCAATTCAAAGCACAACATGTACTTTCTTATTACTTCACAGGTCACCGTCAGTGATAACATGCAGGAACAAGTTCCAGAAGACATGTCGCATGATGAGTAGGTGGTGGCAGAGGAGCAGGAGGAAGATATTGAGGGGGAGGCGGATGTAAATCTACCAGGGCTGCTGGCTGAGTATGCAGTTACCGATGCAGATGATGAGGAGGAGGACGGAGCTTGGGACCAGAGTGATCTTCTTGAGCTACAGAAGAAGAGCTACAAGCTTCTTTTATCAATGAATTGATAGACTGAATAAAATGCAATTCTATGTGAAATAAACTGTTGAAACCTGTTTATCTTTTACGTTTATTACGGTTTATCTTTTACGAGTTATTATTTCTGGTGTAGGACCTGCTGAACTTTTGAAGGACCTGTTAGTCTTGAAAGTTACAGGTCCTGTGGACCACTTAGTTCTAGAAGCGAGTGTCTAACCCTGGGCATGTGCCTTTAAGGTTATAATAATGTTATCGGCTTGTTCTTCGGGATTATACTAATGGCATCGGTCTGTGAATCGGGATTATACTAATGGCATCGGTCTGTGATTCGGGATTATACTAATGGCATCGGTCTGTGATTCGGGATTATACTAATGGCATCGGTCTGTGATTCGGGATTATACTAATGGCATCGGTCTGTGATTCGGGATGGACACATGTCATCGGATTGTTCTTCGGGCTTGTACTTTTGTCATCGACCTGTTTGTCGGAGTTATACTAATGCCTGTGCTTCGGGGTTATACTTTGTGGGAACATGTTTATTTTGTATGTAAGATTGTTATGTAACTGCAAGAGTTATTCCCCTTTTCGTTATGTTAAGCCTAGGTTTTTATCTTAAAGTACTTGTTATTGTTATTTTTATTGAATTTGTCTCATTGTCGAGGGTACAACAGACGACTTTGCGACTACTTTGGTTGTTAATCACGAATACGGAATAACCCAGTTGGTCGTGAATTTAACCGTAATATTTTGGAATCTTCTAGTCTAGATCATCTGCGACGCTTGTTTGTTTGTTTGTTTTAAAACAAACGTCTAGATATGTTCTTCATTTTATCGAGCTTCTGGTATCGTTTCTGATTGGCTGATACGGACGCACCTTCTATCAAAGTTAAACAGAACAGCAGAAAAACAATACATTAATAAATAAACAAAGAGGGAAACTTCATTATTATATCGTCGAACTATAAATGTCGATGCAAGGTTAAAACTACTGTAATAAAAAATAATAGTTAAGGTCAAACATCTTGAACCCGTTTAGTGCAGACATTCTGAACCCCGGTCAGTGTAGACACTAGGACGATGGTCAGTTTATTTAGGCATACGTTCCTTACCAAATCAAATGTGATGTTTATGTGAGCTGTGAAGCAAGTAGCATGCATGCTAATTATACTCTATACAGTCGGCTCAATCGCTATCAGCCTGCACGTGTTGACCTTTAGTACCACGGCACACTGAACATAGGAAGTAATTCATCAGATCCCCATACGATAGAATCCGTATCTTTCTGATATACCCCGGCTTTCTTCGGTGTGTCCCTGTGCAAGCTACTTCCCGTCCTTCATTTCTCTCAATTCTTCAAAGCGTTTAGTACGCTCCAGGGAACTGGAGCACTGCACTCTTGAAGATATTACTCAAAATCTTAAGTCTCAAGGTGTGACCGAGGTAACGCGCATCAGTACGAGGCGGAGTGGCAAACTCACTCCTACCAATACTTTTGTGCTTACTTTCAGCACACCATATCTTCCAAAGACCATCAATACTGGATATATCATTCTACCAGTTGAGCACTTTATTCCAAACCCTTTTCGATGTTTTAACTGTCAACTCTTTTGTCACCATAGAGAAAGATGCAAGCGAGCTGTTCCTGTTTGTGCCCTTTGCGACCAGGAGGGTCATAGCGACTTCGCGAATTGCAAAAAGCCCGCCTCTTGCGTTAACTGCAAGGGGACCCACGGGGCTTTCTCTAAGGATTGTCAGAAGTTGAAGTACGAGAGGGAAATACATTTCTTTTCCTGAAGCTAGAAAACTTGTTGAGGGTCTTACTCCGCCCACTCCATCTGACAAATTGTTATGCCGATGCGAGTAGGGTTGAGAAACCAGCTACCAGCGCAGACCGTGTTAACCTGGCCAATAGACTCCGACAAGCTTGCTACTATTCAACTCTCTGTTCAGAAATCCTCTAAAACAACTTCAGCCTCTCAAACTGTGGTCCTCTTAAATAAGCCTCCTGTAGCTCTCAAACATCTTGTGGCTTCCAATCCTAAAACTCCTTCAATTATATCCTCAACAACTCCTACATCTACTGCATCTACTTCATCTATTTCGAAACGACGGACTCTGGTGAGTCCACCAAACCCGATGAACTCTTCCAAAGGTTCGTCAAATCCGATGAACTCTCTCAAGAGTTCGTTACCAATCAGAACTGCTGCCACGGACAAGAAAAAGAAAACTCCCGGGTTAGGGAAGCAGTCAAAAAGATCTAATGATCCGATCGTACTGCACAACAGATTTGGTGACTTGGTGACTTGGAGATGGATGTTGATGATCCAGCACGTCTGGAACTCCCAAAGTCTCCAAGGTCTGCCAACCCCAAAGGCCGTAAACCCGTACTTTCGCCTTAGTGACATCAAAAATTAAGGTCATTCAATGGAACTGCCGAGGTTTAAAACCTATTTATGATGAAATCAGCTTACTTTTAAATAAACACAACCCTGTTGCATTTTGTCTTTAAGAAACTTTCTTGAAGACTAGTGATTAGATATCTTTTAAAAACTATTCATTGTATAACTATTTTTGTGATATAGATGATAAAGTTGGAAACATTCCTCCCAGAACTGTTGCGTTGAAAACTGGTTTGCAAGCTGTTGCGGTCAGTGTTACGATGCTCACAGTTATAACAATATGCTCCTTATATTTACCGGCCAGTTCTTCACTAGACCTTAAAGATCTAAATCACCTAGTTGCACAATTACCATCACCTTTTATACGCTTGGATGATTTTAAGGCACATAACTACATTTGGGGTTGTAAGGATATAAACGATAAAGGCAATAAAGTTGAGGATTTCTTAACCAAAAAGAATTTGTGTATTTTTAATGATAACAAATCACATACTTATTTACATCCAGCTACAGGCTCTCATTCTTCCAGTAATTTAACAATATGCGATCCAACGCTCTTGAAGGATTTCTCGTGGAGTGTTGGTGACAACTTCCCCTTATTCTTGAAAATATCGGCCCTCCACTTCTCGAAAAAAACGGAACGATGCAAACTTCGCAAAGCTGACTGGGATACGTTTCAATCTCTTTGTGAGGAACAATTAAAGCCTTCCGTTTTCGAGGATTCGAAAACGCAACTGCTCTTTTTACCGAAACCCGTCATGATATAGCTGATCAAACTATTTCAAAAAACCTCGGCAAATTCAAAACGCCCACATAAACCATGGTACGATGATGACTGCAAAAAGTTAGTCGGCGATCGTAAAGCTGCATTGGATGCTTTTAACTTGCGGAAACTCAAAATAATTTAGATACTTTTAGAGTTGTTTGTGCGAAAGCCCATCGTACTATTAAGGATAGCAAGAGGAAATCCTGGAGATCTTATTTATCTAGGCTGAACTCTCGCTCATCTCTTAAAGGCATTTGCTGTAGTTTTCCATGCGCAGCTTTTTTGGGCGACTTCTCTTCTAAAACTATTGGATGGATTTTCCTACAAATTTACAGGTATGTTGCTTTTGATGTCTAGTTGTATTTTTTTATTTAATTTTTTATTTTTTTATTTTTTTTTATTGTATTTATTTAAATAAAAGCCTTTTATTAGATACATACAATAGGAAAAATATAGCATTTTGTAAAATTCCAAAAAAAATAAAAAAATTAAGCATAATGGTACGGTTCCAAAAAAAAACACCAATATTAAATCTCAATATGCATGGTGACCTTAAATTTAATTGCATATATGTTCAAATAAGTGCCTCGGAAGTTTGAACAAATTCTGTTATTAGGAACATAACAAAAAAGGAAAATATACCATTTCTATATAATTTCATACAAAACTTGGCCTTTTAGCATAGGGGTAGGAGTTCAATTTTTTTTCTAAACAGGCATAAGGACCTATCATTTTTATTGCACATTTTTATATATGTTAAACTATGTGCTTAGAAAGTTTAAAAGAATTCTGTTATTTGGAACATACAAAGAAAATGGAAATTGTATCATTATGGGCTAATTTGTGAATAAATTGTGGTAATGGTCTCAACAGATTTTGTAAAAAAATATAGGTTTTACATAAAGATGAGCTTTAAATGTTATTGTAATTAAATGTTCTTTACTTTAATACAATTTTAGCAGAATTGTGACCAATGAATAAATGATTAGAATTCAAAAATGTCTTATTTAGCTATTTCATGGACTTGTTCAACTTTTTGACAGATTGACATGACGGTGGCATTACACATTATTTTTTAAAATTTTAACAATCATGGTGACCTACCATTATTTTTGCCTTTTCTGTCTATATATATAACAGACTTACTGTACCAAAAGTTTAAAGAAAATCTGTTATGCAGAAAAAACTATAGAAAATGTCTTTAAGAAGGTAATTCTAGTTGTGCAAATCATCTTAAAACAGATAATGAAGATATTACATCTGTCAAAGATATTACAAACAATTTGGCAGAAACTTTTTTCTAAAAACTCTTCTTCTGAAAATTGTCAACAAAATTTTCTAAAAAATAAGAAACTAAAATAACAGAAGAAGCTCAATTTCAAGTCTAAAAATTGGAAAAATACAATAAACTTTTCACTCTCAAAAAACTTCGAGAATTCCTTCAAAAGGTTCATGAAACATCAGCTGGTCGTGATGATATACATTATCAATTATTAAAACATTTACCTTAAACCTGTCTCTCTACACTTCTTGATATATTTAATAAGGTTTGGGTGACAGGAAACTTCCCCGATTCTTGGCGGGAATCAATTGTTATTCCAGTCCCTAAACCTGGAAAGGATCATACGTACCAACAAATTATCGCCCTATTGCTTTACCGAGTTGTATATGTAAAACCATGGAACGAATGATTAATGAGATACTCGTTTGGTTTCTGGAATCCAAAAAGCTGATAACAAAGTATCAAAGTGGATTCCGGCTCCAACGAGGCACAACATCTCATTCGATTTGAATCATTTATTAGGGAAGCATCTAGTCGCTGTATCTTTTGACTTGGAGAAAACTTATGATACTGCATGGAAGTACGGTATCATGAATGATCTTTATGACCTTGGTCTTAGAGGCCGATTACCAATTTATTCAGAGAATTTCTTAGATGATAGACAGTTTCGTGTCCGAATGGGTTCAACCCTCTCTGACATTCATGAACAGGAGATGGGTGTGCCACAGTGCAGCATGCTCTCTGTCACCCTTTTTAATTTCAAAATTGAACAGGTTTGTTGGTTAATCCAAATACAATTAAACCAAGTATAATGTGTTTCGAAATTATCTTAAATCTGCAAAACTCAGAGATTCCTGTATGTTGTGCGCGAGGCTACTGGAGGCCTCACAAGGACACACTACTGGAGGCCCCACAGGGACACTACAGGAGGCCCCCACAAGGACACACTACTGGAGGCCCCACAAGGACACTACGGAGGCGCCACAAGGACACACTACTGGAGGCCCCACAAGTAGACTACTGGAGGCGCCACAAGGACACTACTGGAGGCCCCACAATGACACTACTGGAGGCCACACAATGACACTACTGGAGGCCCCACAATGACAGTACTAGACACCCCACAAGGACACTATTGGATTCCCCACTAGGACACTACAGAAGGCCCCACAAGGACACTACTGGAGGCCCCACAAGGACACGACAGGAGGCCAAACAAGGACACTACTGGAGGCCCCACAAGGACACACTACTGGAGGCCCCACAATGACACTACAGGAGGCCCAACAAGGACACTACTGGACACCTCACAAGGACACTTCTGGAAGACCCACAAGGACACTACAGGAGGCCCCACAAGTACACTACTGGAGGCCCCAAAAAGACACAATTGGAGGCACACAAGGTCACTACTGGAGGCTCCAAAAGGACACTAATTGAGACCCCACAAGAACAAAACTGGAGGCCCCACAAGAACACTACAGGGGACCCCACAAGGATACAACTGGAGGCTCCACAAGGATACTAATGGAGGCCCCCACTGGAGGCCCCACGAGGACACTACCACGAGGACACTACTAGAGGCCCCACGAGAACACTGCAGGAGGCCCCACAAGGACACTACTGGACGCCCACAAGAAAACTACTGGAGGCCCCACAAGTACACTACTGGAAGTCCCAGAATGACACACTACTGGAGGCCCCGCAAGGACACACTACTGGAGGCCCCACAAGGACACTGCATGAGGCCCCACAAGGACACACTACTGGAGGCTCCACAAGGACACTACTGGAGATCCCACAAGGACACTACAGGAACCCCCACAAGGACTCTACTGGAGGCCCAGCTAGGACACACTACTGGAGGCCCCACAAGGACACTACAGGAGGCCCAACAAGGACATTACTGGAGGCCCCACAAGTACACTACTATCCCCACAAGGAGACACTTGTGGAGGCCCCACAAGGACACTGCATGAGGCCCCACAAGGACACACAACTGGAGGCACCACAAGGACACTACAAGGGGCCCTACAAGGACACTACTGGAGGCCCCACAAGGACACCCCAGGAGTCCAAGCTAGGACACACTACTGGAGGCCCCACAAGGACACTACTGGAGGCCCCACAAGGACACACTACTGGATGCCCAACAAGGAAACTACTGGAGGCCCCACAAGTACACTACTGGAAGTCCCACAAGGACACACTACTGGAGGCCCCACAAGGATACTGCATGAGGTCCCACAAGGACACACTACTGGAGGCTCCACAAGGACAATACTGGAGATCCCACAAGGACACTACGGGAGCCCCCACAAGGACTCAACAGGAGGCCCCACAAGGACATTACAGGAGGCCCCACAAGGACACTACTGAAGGCCCCACAAGGACACTACTGGAAGCCCCACAAGAATATACTACTGGAGGCCCCACAAGGAGACACATGTGGAGGCCCGACAAGGACACTGCATGAGGCCCCACAAGGACACACTACTGGAGGCACCACAAGGACACTACAAGGGGCCCCACAAGGACACTACTGGAGGCCCCACAAGGACACCCCAGGAGGCCCAGCTAGGACACACTACAGGAGGCCCCATAAGGACTCAATAGGAGGCCCCACAAGGACACTACTGGAGGCCCCACAAGGACACACTACTGGATGCCCCACAAGGACACTACTGGAGTTCCCACAAGGACACTACTGGAGGCGCCACAAGGACACACTTCTGGATGCCCCACAAGGACACTACAGGAGTCCCAACAAGGACACACTACTGGAGGCCCCACAAGGACACACTACTGGAGGCCCCACAAGGAAACACTACTGGAGGCGCCACAAGGACACTACAGGAGACCACACAAGGACACTACTGGAGGCGCCACAAGGACACTACTGGAGGCCCTACAAGGACACTACAGAAGGCCCCACAAGGACACTACTGGAGGCCCCACAGGGACACTACTGGAGGCCCCACAAGGACATTACAGGAGGCCCCACAAGGACACTACTGGAGGCTCCACAAGGACACACTACGGGAGGCCCCACAAGGACACTACTGGAGTCCCCACAAGGACACTACAGGAGGCCCCACAAGGACACTACTGGAGGCCCCACAAGGACACACCACTGGAGGCCCCACAAGGTCACTACTTGAGGCCCCACTGGGGCACTACACCGCAATATTTTACTGCCATTTACTTCCATTGATAGAGCACCACCGCCAGATTCACAGATTCCGCAACGCAGACAGATACCAGTTCGAGTCCCAGAAACAAAACCTAGTGATGCAGGTGCCAGTGATTCTGATGAGGAATCTGTTTATTCAGGAGTCTATATTATTCCGTAGAAACGCTCAGGGACATATGTGAGTCTGTCTCCAAGGAACATCAGTGAGCAAACATTAAACCCTGATGCAGCTGTGTTTGTACCGCTTTCACTGAAACGCACAGAAGATCTGTCACAGGTCACAGTGGAACCTCCATCGAATGTTACCAAAGATGCGCCATCAGAAGACGCGAATAATATAAGTGTCGAACGGTTGAGTTGGTTGTCGCTAGACCGGGAAAATCGCGAGGCGGACATAGACAGGGAGGCTATACCGGTTATTGGGCATCAGAGTGTAATAGAAGAGCCCCTGCCCAGTGTGGTACCAAGATTGTAACTGGGTAACGTAATGGACCTAATTAGCACAGTGCTTGTATAGACGTCGCGCACAATGGTGGGTACATCGTATAAAACGCAAGCCTTGCATAGAGGTTTATGTCATAATTCAGGCATACGTAAATCAATATCGACGTTTTATATATGAAAATTTTCACAATAAAATATGCAATCATATTCTGGTAAAAAATATTGTAAACGTTTGTCTCAAAATGTTCGTATTTATTAGTAATTGTTCAAAAACGTCGTGTAACACTGTAACACCGAAGCCAGATCGTGATGCTTAAAATAACATAACTAAGCCAATTAACGTCTATTCTTGGCGGGAATTGTGTTCAACGTTTCCGACGTCATTCACAAACAACGTCATATTCGCAAAACAAACGCACAACACTAACTTTGAACAGCAGCGGATGATTTGCAACACGTAAAATCTGTAACACTCACTAAAAAAGGCGTGAAATCTAAGAAGTACGATGGTAAGTCATTCATAATTTATTAAATTGTTGACGTTCATTATATCTACTTAAATAAAAAAATATTGTTTTAATTTTGTACAAAAATATATAATTTTTTTGACGATAAGTCGATGTTTCTATATTTATATATTCGTTCGCGCATGTTCAGTATTTTGATACCAAATTCAATATTTTCACTTTTTTGGAGGGGGGTTGGTATCGATGTTTAGGGAGTGTTAACAAATATTTATATTAATAAATTTTTATTTATAATAATATTTTCAGAATATTGTTTTCGTGAAGACTTTCATCCAGAATATTTTTTCTATTTTGATAAAAATTGAAAGAATTATTAAGAAAAATCCATGTTCAGTATTTTGTTACCTTTTAAAGTTTTGACGTCATGAAATTCAGAGATTTTTGACGTTATTTTAATGTTATATATCTAAATGTATATAGATGTAGTATTAATTTCATATATACATAACGTGATTGCTTTAAGATGGACTCATTTACTCCTGTAGTAACACATTTATAGATCTAGTAACAACTTTAAAGTTTTAATAGAAAAAATTGTGCATGCTTAGAATTTTGTCGTCTGCTTCGTAGTCGTTCAATGCACTTGATTCGGTGATACTCGGCGATGTACGTCCGTAAGTGTAGACCCGACACGGCTGTGTGGGCTGCGCAGGCTGATCTGGAAAACACGTTTCTCAAATTTTATCATGTCACAATTCGGTTTATTTATGTTGTAATATATTTCCAGGTCTATACAAAAACTGAAGCAAGTACTACCAAAAACACCAACAAGACGAGCGGCCGTGTTAAGTGCATATGTCGATTCCCAAAGGAAGTCAACTTCACCTGCTGTAGAACGGTTCCACGCCTCGTTTGAAAATAGCCTGGAGAAGGCTGCATTAGATGATGTCAGGGATATATTACAAACAGTAAAACGGAAACGAAACAATGAAGCAAGGACCACTTTGAAAATGTTGTTGAAGTCAGCAGTTAGTGGGGAGGATGTTAAACGTCGAAAAGGCGCAACTAACCTAGCTAAGAAACTTGGAATAAAAAGTAGTGCATTACACGAGGGGCGACGCCTTAGGATCCAACTTTTACATTCAGACTCGGCTGCATATGATTACACTAAAAGAAAGACTAGATCAGACGCACTGTCTTCGGAAACAAAACGAATTGTGTTTGAATATTGGCTGAGTACGGATAATAGTCGCCTGACTAACAATAAGAATGATGTGAAACGTGTTCGATTGGGACCAAACGTGTACTCGTCACATGCATGCTACATTCTAGAAAGGTCCCAGTCAGAGGAGTTCATGCAGTTCAGGCAAGATTATCCACACATAAAATTGGGACAGCGTGAGTTCGAGAAATGCAAACCTTATTTTGTGCGCTGATCATCCATCAAAGATAAAGCAAATTGTTGCTGTAGGCACCATGTAGAAATGCGCTCGCTGTTCGATTTAAACATATTTTATTGCCAATAATGTGTTACATACAGAATATTATCCACATATATACAATAGAAATATTATTATGACAAATGGGTCGGGTAACAAGTTCTACCAACATTAGTTTAAACCCTTCCCAGTTAACATCTTGAAATTGCAAATGCGTATGGCTGAGTGAAATAAATTACAATAATTACAATGGCAAATAATACATTTAGAGAGAGAGTGCTGAATAGTGAACACAACATATGAGAGAGAGAGAGAGAGAGAGAGAGAGAGAGAGAGAATTTTCCCTAATCTCTAAGTTCTAATCAGTTAGAAAACATTAACGCTTTTAACAGTGTATACATGTTACATCAATTGATATAGCTCTAAAACTTGAGATATGTAATAACAACAACAAAAGCAAACACTATAATGGTAAGAATGTGTCGTAGAATCAGACACCTAGGTAAACCTATGTGTTTCTCGTATATATGTTTGAACTGCTGCGAAGAGGGATTCATTTTCCCTGTCAGTTATCTGTTCACGACCATAAAGGAGTGTGCTTACATTTAACGGGTGTAAATGGCGAGTAGACTGAAACAGATGAAGCCGATAAGCTGAAAATGTGTTACACTGGAGAAAATAGTGTTCAGCATCTTCTACTTCACAGCCGCACTTGCAAGTCGCTGTTCAAGTCGTGCATGATCGTGCAATGAGTGCAACGTGGAAATGATTGAACTACCAACAACGGAAATGTATACTGGAGACGAAAGAGTTACATGGGAGCGCTATGAATATCAAAACATTAAAATGAAAGGAAATAAGGACATTAGGAAACTTATATTAGAAAAAAGTCAACAGGGCCATCGGAAATGTTAGATTATCTTAAACACTTACTAGAATCATTTTCAGCATATCCATTTCGAGCCAAATGGCAAAACAAACAGTTGAAAACATTAGTAGAGAACCTCCCAATTGGACACTGTGTTGCTATTCATGATTTTTCGGAAAATTACAAATGTTCTGAAAAGAATGAAATACAGTCATCGTATTTCCAGAAACTAGAAGTATCACTTCACGTTTCAAGTCTACACCGGCATGCAATCTTGGCATGTGACGGTGTAGACAGCACAGATGAAGATCCACATATCGTGACGGAACAATTTCTTGTCATAAATCCCGACCCTACACATGATCACCATTTTACCAGTGCTGTCCAAAAGCTGGTGTCTGAATATTTGACATCTATATCGTTTTCAGTGACGACAATGCATGAATTTACTGATGGATGTAGCAGCCAATATAAGAATCGCCATTGTTTGGGCGATGTAAGTTATTCATCGTTAGATTTGGGATATAACCAACTAATTCGCAATTATATCGAAACTTCGCATGCCCGGGGCCCCCAGGACGCTGCTTGAGGATATTTAAAGAGACAAACTGACCTAGTCGTATTAAGAGAATCACATATTATCCAAAATGCCCGCGACGTATACGAGTTTGCCAGTGATAATTTGAGTCAGACAAGAGACAAAGCGAAATGTGCCAGACGGATAGTGAAATATCTAGAATGTTTTAATCGTAAATTATGTTTGATCGTAATCGCAACTTCCGTTTCGTCAAGGAGAAAAGGAAAATTCATCAAGCCAAATCAAACAAAGATGGTGAATTACACATTCGGAGTTTGTCGTGCTATTCTTGTACAAATTGTATGACTGGAACGTATGAAAATTGTTTAAACAATAGTAAAATCGGTGCAACGTCTATTGTAAACATGATAAAAGAAAATAGCAATATGGTATGCGGCGACGTCGAAGAAACAACGGACGATGTTGAAATTCCTGAGGATAATATTAAAACACTAGTGTCAAAAGGTTCACTAATTGCCGTTAAGGCGGAAGATGACGAATGTGAATATTTCATAATGCAGGCGAGCACATCGGCATACACGCTCAGGAAACCTTCAACTGACACATGGGGAACGATGTACAATTCTGGTGATGAAGTTATCGGTGGCTTATACTTCGATCGTATTGAAAAGAGTCCTCTTCACTTGAGGCTTATCAGGAGACTTCCGTGCCTGGTTCCATCTTATTCTGTGCTATACATTATCTCTGAAGTAGACATTGATGTTGACGGTACTTTAACGATTAGTGATTCGCTTCATAGGGGAGTTCTTTCCAGTATATGATTACTCTGGAATTTATACTTATATTATGATCATACACAGAGATCAAATGCTTTAACGACAATTACCGCATGATCATGACGATGCGGTTCATTTATTTATACACCATACGTATATGTTATGTAGACACCATTTTACAAGTCTGAATTGCATACTTAGAAATGTAAATAAATAATAATACTAGGAATCTACTTGAAATGCTTAAAGTTCAAGCATTTACCGGTATATCCATTGTGTTTTATAAGTTTTGACTCACTCCAAAATGCGTTGTTACTGTTAGCAAGAATATTACTTATGGGGATCCACCTAAACGGCAAACAGTTTATCGAAATTTAATTATTGAAAGGCCTACTGTAGCATTTTTCCGTTAAAATTTAAATATCATAGGCACACTACACTGATGGAAACGTAATGTGTCCCTTTAAACCATCGAACAAATGGTATTGCTATTGACATGGCCAATGATGGTCATTAGAATAATAAAATAAAACTTAAAACCAGGTTGTTGTTTTTTACAAAGACTCAATGGCAGTTAGCCACGGGCACCCGGACAGCCGACGGTTCTCGCTTCGGCCTGTAAAACTATTTTTTTTCTTTAGAGAAAAACAACTAACAACAACAAAAAAAAGGTAACATTCAACTTTCGAAAAGTCTGAAAATTGTCTGCGATTTTAAAATCTTCGACTGAAACGGTCATGTTGTTTGTAAACGTTAAAAAAATGTCGAACTGATAACGAATAGACAATCCGCATTTGGCAAAACGGAACGGGACAGAACGCGTGCATGCATATTAATTACAGTGAGTAAATACAAACTATTCGACTGAATCTACCTTTTGTGGGGGTCTATTGGTCCGACTTTAAATTTACAAATAATGAAATGTTCTATTCTAAAGGACCAAACATACTGTAAAACATAACATTATGAATGCGTCCTAAAAAAAACACTTATTTACACGGAAATTCATTATCTACAATATATCTAATATTATATGTGCTGTCCTAGGTAACGCACCAGTTAACTGTACGTCCTAATATTTTAATGATACATGGCGAATTTCATTTTGAACGATATGATGCACCGGCTTTAATACATTAAGTACGAAGGCTTTATATTTTCAAATAGGAACTCCGAGAAGAAAAAATATAACTGAACATTAAACCAGATAAAAAAAAAGAAAGGAGACAACTTAAGTCATTTAGATAATTCAACAAGAATGCAATAGTAATTCCAGTAAAACTAAACACTTGTCTATGGAATTGGGATACCCCACTGAAAACAATCCTCGGAAATCTTCTAAAAATTCGAAGGAAAAAGGGCTGTAACTGCGGTAACAGATGTTCGATTTTGAAGAGGAATCTATATGCACATGTTGGCATTCTATAAAAGCAGGGCCTAGCTAGGCCCAATTTACAGCATAGGCCCGATTGTAAACTTATCATAGGGTGTCAGGGGGCACCCACTGCCCATCCCACCCCACTGTAATGTAAGAATACATAAGCTACGTTCTGACGTATATTTCAGATTTATATAAAGGGAAAGATAAGTACACAAATGTACAGTGGCGTAGATGAAACTGATTCAAGCATTTGCCTGCTTGCACATCTGAGTTTTCAAAAAGAAGTAGGCGGAAAGAAAGAAAGAAAGAAAAAGGACAATTAGTATTCAAAATGTCCGTTATTGTCTGCACATGACATCATTACATCTACACCGATTGGTCAATACAAGACAGGCTTTCGAGGCAGGCAGAAGGTCTATTGCCCACTTTTTGATATTGTGATATCTGCAGATCTTAACACACGATGTAGTGGGAAGAATGTATGAAACTGTCATATGACAGCAGATGTCTAGAACTGGAGTCAACAGATGGAAAACGAGATGGTTACTCGTGACCGAAAATCCCAAATCTCTGCTAGAAACCCTACAGCTATAACCCACCCCCACGAAATGAATGTCGTGTTTGATGTTATTAATATAGAACTTAAATCACTGTTTATTTCATTTTCCGTCATTTTATTAAAGTGCTGTGCTAACCCGGGCCTACAGGGCCCACGTGTTGCTACGCACCTGCCAATTGAAATCAAAGTACCGAAGGTACTGAGAGCATGGTGAACTATGATGAAATTGCGTCTTAGAATAATCTCGTGTTTGATTACACTGAAATGAAACCGGAACTGGATTCAAAATCTATACTGTTTCTTTACAACAGTTTTGATAAATCCCGAACAAGATTTGAGAAACCGGGAATCCTGCTCTCGGGATGGATTCGTGCAGATTCAAGACGGATCATTTGGAACACTTCGGCCAATGATGCTACGAGTGACAACAGATCAGGCCTAAAAAGAGTGTTTGTTTCGGGTAACATCTTCATAAAAATTAGGTAGGGTAGGTGTTTTTTTTATTAATTTGTTTTTGTCCTCAAACTTTGGATGGCTAAACAGAACCTTGGCTGGACCTTGGAACAAGGTGTGTATTGAATGTTCCATGCATTAACTGTTATTTCATTAAAAAAATAAAACATTCAACAGTAAATAAACTTAATAAACCTGACAATCCTGTATTACTAATCAAAAGCTGTTCTTGTGTACACTGGTCACAGATAATGTTTTGCCATTTGCAGGCTTTGAAGGACAGATTTAAATTCAATGATTTCAAGACATATTAAGGCTTTTAATATTAAAATTTACCCAAGGGTTAAAATATTCATAAAGACCAGGCATTCACAATTTATTTTTATTTACCAAGTAATTTATATTAACTTGCTAACTAGGGTTAAACAACAAACCACATTAAAAATACACTCACAAAATATTAATGACTAGTAAATATTTCCGTGTGTTTACTCTAATTATTATTTTGTTCATAATGACATCATTTCATTCATTTATATTTACATTTCTAATGTAAGTACTTGTATAACATTGTAATTGATTCACGCGCCCTTAAAACTATGACGTTTCAAGAAAAAACAACTGACGTTTGACGTGACTATACCATAAAAGGTTAAGAAGGCGAGGCTAAACGTTAACGCTGTCCCATTTGTTGTGATAAATATAGGTGTTATTCTGCATTTTTATCAGTTTAGAGAAGAAAATGGTTGAGAAACGGGACATATGGGTATTGATTGAGTACAATAATAAGATAAATATAAGGAATACATTTTATTTTTTTAACATTCACTTACTTTGACGTGACCTGATGTTATTCAGTGCCATGAATTTAAAAAATAAAATGTATTCTTTATATACATTGGATTGAGCAATAATGTAGTGGTTTAGTGGTAAATGTACATTATGGCCTTTGGCCGAAAGCTAATAAATTGAGTAAACACATAGAAATGTTTATTGTACAGATCCCTATGGGTCACAAAAGTAGAAGCAAACATTTTTAGGCCTCAGATTATTGAGATAAAGCCAAAAAAAATAGGTGTGTTTCCCCTCGGCCGACCGACCCTAAACTTGTTTAAGCAAAAAAACACAAAAAACCTACCCACCTAACCTTTTCTTATTTTGAGCTGCTAGGGGAAATACACCTCTTTTTTGGTCTATTACAGATTGTGTATCTTATGTGTTTTTTTTTATATATATCACTAATTTTCTTATTCATTCAGATTCATTTATAATATCAACAAAGCAATGCTATACAGAACTACAGTATTCCTAAAATCTATTTTCAGTTTTAGCATTTGATTATAACGTACGGATTTACCAAAACGGATTCATCAAACCGGTTTCGGTTTTATTTATTTATTTATTTTTTCGCATGGTGTTTTACGCCATATATCAACAGATCAATTAGTTATGTATGGTGGCCAGTTTAATTGGTGGAGGAAGACCTCAGCTATTTGAGATGAACTCCGATACAAAATTCCCCGCCATTCTGTCAAAGCTACGCAGTTTCATCTAATGGGATTCAATTTCGGTACAGTCTGGCGGCGTTCTGTTCTGTCACACACATGTATTCATAACACATCAAAGACCGCATATACTTACGAATACATTGTTCAGAATGTAATGAGACGCGCGGGAATGGTTACCGTCCGTGTTATCGAGGTATAGACGGGCGATGTGTACCAGTAGGGTACCAGATGAAATTGGAGAAGGAATTACAAAGGATAGTTGCTTATGCGATAACCATTAGTGACCAAATATATTAAATATTATATGAATATTATAAAGGCCATGTCACAACATATATGTATAGTTCTTAAATATATAAATCCAAGTAAGATGGAGGATATGCGTTTGATGGTGCTGCAAGAGAAATCAATTATAAAATTAACTGGTTACAAATCTCAATAAACTATCCTAGGAGAGAGATCAATACGGCGTATGAATATATTGTTGGACCTTTTATGCAAGATCACGTGATGATCACGTGATGATGATGATTGATCTATTTATAGACCGCACAGCAAAACGATGGAACAATAGATGAATGAATGAATGTTGTTTTACGGCACGTCGACACATAAATAGGTCATATTGTGCGCAAAAATTGATGAAAAATGAAGTATTATTTAAAAATAAGTGTAAATATATAAAGATAAACTATTAAAAAAAATAAGGGATGATAAGGTGTAATATAAACTATGTAATGTAAATCAACAAATGCCCGTCAACGGGCATATAAACAAGTAAATATATATAAGAACACATTATAATGATTTATATAGTCTGATCTCTTTTAGGAAATCTAAAACAAGACTAAAATCTACAGTATCAAATAACTCTTTCATAGTATTAACATTGTAGTACCTTTGACGCATAGGATCAAAGTCTACACATTCCAATAAGATGTGTTTGACCGTTAACGGTACAAAGCAGGGTATACATTCTGGTAATTGCTAACCTTGTAATAAATATGAATGAGTATAACGTGTATGCCCTATCCTGCACCAGGCTATGATAACTTCCTCTCGACGAACGGGTCTACTAGAAGAACGCCATTCTCCGAGTAACGGTTTAATTGAATGGAGTTTATTGTTAACTGACAAATCCCAAGCAGTTTGCCAAGAGCTACGAATATATGTGTTAATACAACTTTTAAAATCAGTATAAGGTAATTTGCTATTAGATATATGTAAATCTAATGCTGTCTTAGCAGCACTATCAGCTCTATCATTACCACGTATTCCTACATGGCTTGGAAGCCAGCAGAAAATAATAACATTATCAATTATAAGAGAATTGTACTTTTCTAAAAGTTGAAGCACAACTGGGTTATCATGTTTCATATTACCCAGTGCTTGAAGAGATGAAAGGGAATCAGAAAAGATTACAAAATGGTCATCATCAGATTCCTGAATATAATTTAAGGCAAGTTCAATTGCCTTAAGTTCAGCTGAAAAGATAGAGGCCTTGTCAGGCAGGCGGCTCTTTATGCTGTGTTTGTGAACAGCTGCTGCAGCTACCTTATCTCCATCTTTAGAGCCATCTTTGTAGATATGTTGAAAGTCACTGTATTTCGATATAATTTCATTAAATTTGCTTTGAAAGACAGTAGGGTCTGTACTGGATTTGTTATTATTACAAAGATCAAAAATAATTGTTGGAGTTTCCAAAGTCCACGGTGGAATTTGTGGTACTTTGTACTTGGCAATCAAATTTAGGTCGATTTCAGTGTCTGTTAATTTTGGTTTAATACGAAGACCAAATGGTCGAGTGGCCTTCGGTTTTCGATCAAAAAGAGGTTCACAACTAGGATTAAAAACATTATCGAAAGTTGGGTTTGAAGGGTTAGACTTTAATTTTATGGCGTATTGAAGAGCTAATTTGTCTCGTCTATGAGACAGTGATGGTTCATTGGCTTCAACATATAGACTTTCGGCTGGTGATGTACGAAAGGCACCTAAGGCGAGTCGTAATCCTTGATTATGTATAGGGTCGAGCATCTGAAAGTACGTATTGCGAGTCGATCCATATACTATTGAGCCGTAGTCCAGCTTGGATCTGATAAGAGATCTGTAAAGTCGCAAGAGGACTTTTCGATCTGCTCCCCAATTAGTGTTTGCAACAACTGTAAGTAAGTTAAGAGCTTTAAGGCATTTGGCCTTCAAGTATTTAAGGTGTGGTATAAACGTTAATTTACGGTCGAAAATAAGACCAAGGAATTTTGTCTCATCTTCTACTGGTATTGGTGACCCATCCAGTGTTAGATGAGGGTCTTCATGATGTTTACGAAGTTGACAAAAGTGCATACAATTAGTTTTAGATTTAGAAAATTTAAAACCATTTTCATCAGATCAGGTCTGAAGTTTATTGAGACATTGTTGTAATTGTCTCTCGATAGTATTCATGTATTTTGCACGATAACATATAACAAAGTCGTCAACATATAGCGAACAATCCACACCTGGATTGATGCACTTTACTATACTGTTAATCTTTATATTAAAATGTGTAACAGATAGTATGCTGCCCTGTGGAACACCCATCTCCTGTTCATGAATATCAGAGAGGGATGAACCCATTCGGACACGAAACTGTCTATCATCTAAGAAATTCTCTATAAAAATGGGTAATCGGCCTCTAAGACCAATGTCATGCAGATCATTCATAATACCGTACTTCCATGCAGTATCATAAGCTTTCTCCAAGTCAAAAAATACAGCGACTAGATGTTCTTTTTTTACGAAAGCTTCCCTAATAAATGATTCAAATCGAATGAGATTGTCTGTTGTGCCTCGTTGGCGCCGGAATCCACTTTGATACTTTGTTATCTGCTTGTTGGATTCCAAGTACCAAACGAGTCACTCATTAATCATTCGTTCCATGGTTTTACATATACCACTCGTTAAAGCAATAGGGCGATAATTTATTGGGTCCGTATGATCCTTTCCAGGTTTGGGGACTGGAATAACGATTGCTTCCCGCCAAGAATCGGGGAAGTTTCCCGTCACCCAAACCTTATTAAATATATCAAGAAGGGTAGAGAGACAGGATTCAGGTAAATGTTTTAGTAATTGATAATAGATATCATCAGGACCAGCTGATGTATCATGAGCCTTTTTAAGGGGACTCTCGAAGTTCTTTCAGAGTGAATAGTTTATTGTATTTTTCCAAGTTTTTCGACTTGAAGTTCAGCTTCTTCTGTTCTTTTTGTTTCTTATTTTTCAGAAAATTTGGTTGACAATTTTCAGAAGAAGAATTATTTGAAAAAGTTTCTGCTAAAGTGTTTGTAATATCTTTGACAGATGTTATATCTGCATTATCTGTTTTAAGATGATTTACAGAACTAGAATTACCTTTACCACTTATTTTCCGGACCATGTCCCATGTCTTCTTAAGAGATGAGCGAGAATTCAGCCTAGAGACGTAAGATCTCCAGGATTTCCTCTTGCTATCCTTAATAGTACGACGGGCTTTCGCACGAAAAACTCTAAAGTTATCTAAATTTGTTTGAGTTGGCCGCAAGTTAAAATTATTTAATGCAGCTTTACGATCGCTGACTGCCTTTTTGCAGTCATCGTCGTACCATGGTTTATGTGGGCGTTTAGGATTTGCCGAGGTTTTTGGAATGGTTTGATCAGCTATATCGTGAAGAGTTTTGGTAAAAAGAGCAGTTGCGTCTTCGACATCCTCGAAAACGGAAGGCTTTAATTGTTCCTCGCAAAGAGATTGAAACGTAGTCCAATCAGCCTTGCGAAGTTTCCATCGTTGCGTTTTTTTCGAGAAGTGGAGGGCCGATATTTTCAAGAAATATGGGGAAGTGGTCACTTCCGCAGAGGTCGTCTCCAACACTCCACGAAAAATCCATCAAAAGCGTTGGATCGCATATTGTTAAATCAATGGAAGAATGAGAGCCTGTAGCAGGATGTAAGTATGTATGTGATTTATTATTAAAAAGACACAAATTGTTTTTGGCTAAGAAATCCTCAATTATCTTGCCTTTATCGTTTATATCTTTACAACCCCAGATGTAGTTGTGTGCATTAAAATAGCCCAAGAGTATAAAAGTTGATGGCAATTGTGCAACTAGGTGATTTAGATCTTTAGGGTCTAGTGAAGAACTAGGTGGTAAATATAAGGAACATATTGTTATGACTCTGTGCATAGTAACACTGACCGCAATAGCTTGCAAATTTGTTTTCAACGCAACAGGTCTGTGAGGAATGTTTCGATTAATGTATATCGAAACTCCACTAGTCGCCTTGTCCCCGGTATCATAAATATGATTGTATAGTGAGTATTGTTTAAAAGATACCTTATCACTTGTCTTCAAGAATGAAAAGGCAATAGGGTTGTGTTCATTTAAAATTAAGCTGATTTCATCATAATTTGGTTTCAAACCTCGACAATTCCATTGAATGATCATATTAGTTTTACCCATTATTGAGCGTTAAGGCGACTTTTAATTTTATTTTTATTTTTGGCCTTAGATTTAGGAGAGGTCTTAGGAGACTCAAGCAGCGACATCTCCACTGATGAATCCTCCTCCCTGGAAGAAGTCAGCTGAAGTGGCACCTCAACTAACTTTTCATGCGAGGATGGAAGTGGCAGTGCAGCTGCCGGCTCTGAAATGTCCATGAGCTGTTCGAATTTGTTATGCTGCTCAATAGGGCCGTTAGACACCTTTGGCTGCTCCTTGTGCTCCCTAGTTGGAGAAGCACTAGGCTTTCCAACTTCCTTAGTTGGAGCAGCACTAGGCCTTCCAACCGAGGAAGTATTAGGCCTCACGACTGGGGAACTACTAGACTATTCTGAGAAATTGGCATGCTCTTGACATTGCCAGAGCTTGCCGATTTTGTGTTTGATTTAAATGAAAAAGTTTGATTAGATGAAAAGTTTAATTTGGGTTTGTTAAGTTGTATTTGTTGACTTTTGTTTGGATTTGATACTGAGGAAGTATTCTTTGTATTTTGGATTTCTGACTGTGGTTCGTA
This sequence comes from Cyrtodaria siliqua, assembly GCA_037043455.1. Taxonomy (NCBI): domain Eukaryota; kingdom Metazoa; phylum Mollusca; class Bivalvia; order Adapedonta; family Hiatellidae; genus Cyrtodaria; species Cyrtodaria siliqua. Next base: position 158,415 of record JAWPHD010005053.1, read on the forward strand.
TTGCGTACCTGCATCCCTGCATTCTGTGTGTGTTGCTTTTGATTTGAGAATAGATGCGTAAGAGGTCGGACTTGAAATTTTATATTTTTCTTCTATCAATTTCCGTGCTTCTGGAAAGGGAATGTTTTGTGTATATTTAACTGTTATGATTTCTTTTTCTTTTTTAAATTTTTCACAAAATTTTGAATTTGCGTGATGTCCCAGACAGCAGTTGGTACATTTGAGGTCGTTAGGACAATCTGGTTCGTTATGCTTGAATGCAGACTCGCCACATTTACCACAACGTTCTTCTTTAGTACACCTGGAGTTGTGGTGCCCAAAGCCTTGTCAGTTGTAGCAACGTAACGGGTTTGGAATGTAGGCGTCAACATGCAATTGCAGATATGCCACCTTTATTGTTTTTGGTAAGACGGGTGTTGAAAATGTGAGGATGATAGTATTTGTACTGATAATTTTGTCATTCCTCTTGATGGTTATTCGGCGAGCCGCAGTTACCAACTGTGGCGCAAGCTCGTGAATAATTTCGTCTTCAGGTACTCCGGAGAGATCCGGGCACCTGATGACGCCTTTGGAGATGTTCAAAGAGGAGTGAGGGTAGCATTTGACTTTTGTGTTTAAAATGTGTTTAATAGTGAGTAAATTATCCGAATGAGATTTTTTTTCTGTTTCAATAAGAAGAGTTTTGTTCTTTAATTTTTTTATTTGTTTAACATGTCCAGCAATGGAATGGACAGTTTTCTCTATTACAAAAGGTGACATATCTGCAACAGGCCTTTCCCCGTCTTCCGATTCGATAATAAGAAAACGAGGAAAGGACTGGTTAATCACTGGTTCCTCAGTATCAGATTCATGTTCTGTTAGTAGTTTGTGCGTTTTGTAATGCCATGATGTGGCGTTAAGAATTCATCTTCCACGCTTCTCACCCACCTCGGAGTCCAACAAGGGGACATTTGCTGTGGATATCCAACAGCAAAATGCCAAGAATACGTAGAAGGTATACTCATATAAAGCTAACGCATCAGACCCCCCATACCACCCAGCGGACATAACCCCTTAACTAAAAAGTCAAAGAGCCGCACTTATGTTCCGCTTAAAAAGTGGCACAAGTATAGCCATATAGCGTTTTGAAATACATGATTAGCCCGTGCGCCACCGCAATAAAAGACCCTATCTACATAATGTTTAAAGTGGAACAATATAAAAAGTAAGTTAAGATACAGTGTACTGGTACTGTCTGAATAATAAGGTCGGATCTCTTATAGCTGGCGTGACAAACCGATTGATCAGATCGGGCCAAATCTGACCGCCCGTCTAGTTGAAGTCCGGACCAAAGTGGTGTGTTGCAACGTGGAGATAACTACCAGATCTCCACGCCACTCAACCACCAGGACTACCTTCTCCAACGACACGGGTCGACACCCACGGTCAACAGGTGGGTTACATTTCGGGGGTGGGGGGGTTCTACCCCTCTGCTAAGTAACGAGCAGTCGGTTGATTCTTAACACCCCACCACCGACTGGGGGCGGGGGGGGGGGGAACAATAGATGAAATAGCTACATAAACAATATATAACTTAAACAATGTATCGAAGAAATTATTTGAAATTTCTAAATGACATTACCATAATTTTTTCCGCACTAGAAAAGAAGAATCACCTGTTAAAATATGGGTCTTCTTTTTCAGGCAATGCGTCGATTCATCAGTGAGGCTGTAGTTAGGATTCGTGAAAAAACACGGTAACTATAGCTTGGTGAACAAGTTCACCATGCTAAAAACAAGATATGTCTCATACTTGCCACATAAACCAATTGACCAAATGTATTGTGTTCTGCTTTGAACTAAATTATGTTTGTTCTTTTTGTGCTTGTAAGCTTCTTTGGCACTTGAGCTGGCGCTATCATCTCCTCTAGGTTCCGTAGCATGGTCCCTTGAAACAGCTGATGGCATGTCAGTTAAAACAAACCGACAAAGTATAATTGCTCCACTGCTTAGAGCAGAAACCAACCACACAGCGACCTACTGAAGGTACGGTGTATGTGTTCGAAGATAATTTGCCTGGTTTTCGTCCACAGGGCTTTTGGAAGTGAATTACTAAAGAGATTTAATTCAATACTATTTTATTGCTTGATGTTATTTACATAAATACATGTGATATAAAAAGTACAATAATAAATACATGTGATATAAAAAGTACAATAATAAATAACATTTACAAATGGATTGTACCACGAGTTATTACAACATCAGTTACGGTCCTTTCCAAATAGGCAGAAAAAGTCATAGTCAATGAAAATTAATCATTAACTCCACATGTTTATAAAAAGAAAACTGTTCCACTAAATTTCAAGCTGTGTTAATTAATCTGTCTCAGAATAAGTTCCAATTGGTTTTACTGGCCTTTTTATTGTTTGACTTCTTACTGTAAGATGCAATGAATGTTTCCGAGAAAATGATTTCTTTGTACAATGCGATGTAATTGAAGAAACCCGGATACGCACGTGCGTTTCATACAGCGTAGAATGCCATAAATCCAGATATGAACGTAAACAAAGTTAAATGTCGACTCATTACATGGATTATATGCGACTTTGTCCAAAATGCCTCAAATTCTAACTTTTAAAAGGATTTGTTTTGTAGTTCGTTTTCATTGACCGTGAGTATAATTACACCGACCTGAGTGGTAATGTCGAAGTGTGTACATCGGTGCATGCCCTTTTTAACGTTCTCCTTTTATACTAAAATGTTGTAACGTGTTTAATGCGTTTAGATAAAACATACTTATTAAAGGGACTAGAGGCGATCTGACGAATTATGGGTGTCAATCCAGATACAAACAAGAAATATCTTTCAAAAAGATAGTCGGCGCGTTCGGGGAAGCACAATGTATAAGTGATTGATGGTCATGAAGTGAAATAATGTTTAATAGCGCATTGTAAGGTATATAGCAGAAGCAGCAGAGCAATATAACGTTTTCTATCGGTATTCCGATAAAAGTTGACACGGCAGTGCCAGTGTTTGGAATTTGAACAAAACAAGTTTGTGTCTTCCATTACGGAAGGCCAATTGCTCAAATATTCAAAGGGTCATAACCCTGAAAACAAGAGGCCCACGTGGGCCTGAATCGATATATTTGCAAAGTGTTCTCTGTTAGATGATGCAAAATGGCAGTCGAACATAAATTACTGCAAGTCTCCCAAGTACCCATGTAGAGTGGCCCCTTTAAGCTAGAGTAACTAAATGCATTGATTTGGACAAAATAGTAATTTTACCCGCTAGGGGGTCCCAGCAGACGCGGAACCAAAATATGAAAAATTATTGTGCATCTACATATCCTGAACTAAGAAATAAACATGAAATCTCAAAGGGTATGGAGTTAGCATCACAAGGCAAACTCGGTTATAATAACTTACTGCAAATCCCCCGAGCTGCACCTATGTAGAGGGACCCCTTTATGCAGGCGGTAATAAATCGTTTTATGTAATTATGTTTGTGCCTCGAGTCCCTAAATAACCACCCCCACTGACGAAAGGGCCATAAAACCGCCGAAAATCATTCAACTTGAACACGACGATGATATGCGCAATTAGGCTTGGTACAGATCATTCCCGGAGAGTTTCACTGAAATCCAGCAAGCAGTTCAGGAAAACTAGTCCGGATAAAGTTTGTATATAATGGAACATAACTCTGTCAAAAACCATTCAATAGGAAGGAACACTGCGATTACATGTGCAACTAGGCTTGGTACTGAACATCCTTGCAAAGTTCTATTGAAATCCAGCCAGGGGTTCAGGGGAACTTATCCGGAAAAAGTTTGTGTACTAAAACCTTAAAACGGCCATAACTCTGCCAATTATCATTCAACGGGAACACGGCGGTGAAATATGCAATCAGGCTTGATACTGATCATCCCTGCAAAGTTTTCTCTTGAAATCCAGCCAGGGGAACAGGACGTTCGGACAAAGTGTCTGTATCAAAACATTTAAAGGGTCATAACTCCGCCAAAAAGCATTCAACAGTAACATGGCGATGATATGTACACCTAGGCCGGGTACTGATCATCCCTAACTAAAAAGTTTCGTTGAAATCAGGCCAGGAGTTCAGAAGAGACTAATCTGGACAAAGTTTGTGTATTAAAACGTTTAAAGGGTCATAATTCTGCCAAAAAACATTCAACATGAACATGGCGATGATATGCACAAACTAGGCTTGATACTGATCAACCTTGCCAGCTTTGCTGAAATTTAGCCAGGGGTTCAGGAGAACTAGTCCGGACAAAGTTCGTGCATTAAAACCTTTGAAGAGCCATAATTCTGTCAAAATCATTCACCGGAACACGGTGACGATATGCAAAACTAGGCCTGAAACTGATCATCCCTGCAAAAGTTTCGCTGAAATCCGGCCAAATAAACACCCTATGTCTTAACGAGGCAAAATACAGCATGTTAACTAAATCAAGGGCCATAACTCTGGTGTTACTAATCCGATTTGCTGATCTTCGAAATTGTACAAGATTTCATTGACATTAACAATCTTTGCAAGTTTGCTTAAGATCACATAATACATAAAGGTGCTAGAGTGGCCACAAGGCAGAATATGGCATTTTTCAGCAAAACAAGGTTTATAACTCTGGTTTTACTGATATGATCTGGCTGAATTTCGAACACGTCCAAGCCTTCATTAATATTAACAATATATGCAAGGTTGGTCAGAAGAAATACTAAATGAAGGTGCTAGAGTGTTCACAAGGCAGCATTTGACATTTTTCAGCAAATCAAGGGTCATAACTCCGGTGAAACTAATCCGATCTGGCTGATTTTAAAAATTTTCCGAGCTTTAATGATAGTAACAATCTGTGCAAGTTTGGTAAAGATCAAATAATATTAAAGGTGCTGGATTGGTCACAAGGCAAATATGGCATTTTTCAGCAAACAAGGGCCATAACTCTAGTGTTACTAATCCGAACTGGCTGGAATTCAAACTTTTCTGAGCTTTCATTGATATTAACAATCAGTGCAAGTTTAGTAAATATCAAATAATAAATGAAGATTCTTAAGTGTTCACAAGGCAGAAAATGGCATTTTCAGCAAAAGAAGGGCTATAACTCTGGTGTTACTGATCCGATCTGGCTGGTTTTCAAAATTATTCGAGCTTTCATTGATAATAACAATCTTTGTAAGTTTGGTAAAGATCAAATAATAAATGAAGGTGCTAGAATGGTCACAAGGCAGAAAATATAATTTTCAGCAAAAGAAGGGCCATAACTCTAGTGTTACTAATCCGATCTGGCTGGGTTTCAAACTTTTCTGAGCTTTCATTGATATGAACAAGCATTGCAAGTTTGGTATATATCAAATAATAAATGAAGATACTGGAGTGTTCACAAGGCAGAATATGACATTTTCAGTAAATCAAGGGCCATAACTCCGGTGAAACTGATTCAATCTGGCAGTTTTTTCAAATGCTTCCGAGCTTTCATTGATATTACCAATATGTGCAAGTTTGGTGAAGATCAAATAATAAATGAAGGTGCTAAATTGTTCGCAAGGTAGAATATGGCATTTTTCAGAAAATCAAGGGCCATAACTCCGGTGAAACTAATCCGATCTGGCTGGTTTTCGAACTTTCCGAGCTTTGATCGATATAAAGACCCTGGTAAAGTTTGGTAAAGATCCGATGAATAACGAAGGTCCTATCGTGTTCAGAGGGCAAAAGTTAACGGACGACGACGACGACGGACGACGGACAACCCGCCATCCCATAATAAGCTCTGCTGGCCCTCAGAAAGTACACCTACAAAATCAGATTCCACTCAGTGTTGAACATATACAATTCGATTGTGGTTCTTTGTTACCCCCATATATATACTGGTTTCAAACACTAAAACGTGTGCACAATATAATTTTCTATTTTGATTCACCTTATAAATTCCATATAAAATCAGACTATTCGTCGTATTCATGATCAATCATAAATATATATTTGCAGAGTATAAATTTCGAGACAATATTGAGGTAAAACCGTTCATTTGAAGTCCGCATTGCTCTATATGGCAATAATCCAATTTATATTAAATTATTTAAACTTTCAAATATGTGTGTCGTCATTCAATATATTCATACTGGATGAATGATCAGTTTCCCGTCGCCTTTTTGTCACGATGGCGAAACCACGTGAATTTTGGATCGAGAACACGGCAAAACATTATTAACAAAGCGCTTGATTCAGGTAATTTTTTGCTTCATAACATTTTTAATATTTAACGAATTTCGTCAAACTAAAGCGCACACATACCTACAAAGAGAGCTCTTTGCTCAGCCGCAAAAGGTAATTTGATTCATCTAGTACTTTCCGAGATTAGCTCTACCAAAGTCTTGGAAAGTGTATGACCGAGTACATTTTTGGAGAGCTAAAAGTACTGGAGGAATAGAAATACCGTTTGTATGTGAGGTGTGCGAGCTGTGTGTGAGGTGTGTGTGAGGTGTACGAGCTGTGTGTGAGCTGTGTGTGAGGTGTACGAGCTATGTGTGGTGTGCGGGCTGTGTGAGCTGTGTGTGAGGTGTACGAGCTGTGTGTGAGGTGTGCGAGCTGTGTGTGAGGTGTGTGTGAGGTGTACGAGCTGTGTGTGAGATGTGAGAGCTGTGTGTGAGGTGTGCGAGCTGTGTGTGAGGTGTGTGTGAGGTGTACGAGCTGTGTGTGATGTGTGCGAGCTGTGTGTGAGGTGTGCGAGCTGTGTGTGAGCTGTGTGTGAGGTGTACGAGCTGTGTGTGAGCTGTGTGTGAGGTGTGTGTGAGGTGTACGAGCTTTGTGTGAGCTGTGTGTGAGGTGTACGAGCACTGTGTGGTGTGCCAGCTGTGTGTGAGGTGTGCGAGCTGTGTGTGAGGTGTGTGTGAGGTGTACGAGCTGTGTGTGAGGTGTGCGAGCTGTGTGTGAGGTGTGCGAGCTGTGTGTGAGGTGTGCGAGCTGTGTGTGAGGTGTGCGAGCTGTGTGTGAGGTGTGCGAGCTTTAGTTGAACAACATACGTTAAATATCAAGTTAAGGAAGTTATGATGAAGCAAAAACGTACCCAAATTGAGAGCTGTGTTGATCATCTCTTGCCGTGAACCATATCAAATGTCGCGTGGTGTTTGGCCACCGTGTTGGTTGTTCAGGATATGAATGAGTCAGTTCACGTCTGAAATGTTTTATATTGTAGTACATAAGCTATAAATGCATTGACATACGACATGCTATCTTCTTGAATTAAATGAGATGCGATTAAGTTATTCGACAAATTTAAACTTATAAAGGGCGTCGGATAAGCGCGCTTCACATTTGACAGTGTTTTTGCAGTTAGATCTGATATAGGTTCACTACCAACCATTTATATATCTATACCATTTAGTGCATCACTAACAAAAACACGCTCATTTTTCGGATTGTTTTTAATTCTCAAAGGAAGGAGACTTGGAGTAGGGGTGGGGTTGGGGTGATTGAGTGGGGGGGGGGGGGGGGGGGGGGGTGGGGGGGGGGGGGGGGTGGGTGAGAAGAGTCTTCAACAAATCAATTGAAACCAACAAAAAACACTCCCAATCCATTTTTTTAATGATTTGTTCAGCTCCCAGGGTAGGGGCTCTAAAGCATAAGGCAAAGTACTTATCAATTGGCTCTAAAGCATACGACCAATGGACTCTAGAGCACAAGACACAATGCCTTATCAACTGAGGTATCGAGGTCGCTCATATATGTATAGAAAAAAGCATTTTGTGCAAAATATCCAGTTTAGGGGAAAATATCCATCAACTATACTCTAATAAAAAAGGAACACTAATATATGTGTGAGCTTTTTTTTTTTTATTGTCATATGATATATCTTAATATATTAATATACTACAGTGGATTTTGAAGATTGTATAATCAATCTCTTTAAAGGGACATACATACAATGTCTGCTTTATAAGTGTCACTGTCAAACACGTGACGGATTACACTTATTATTATATATGACTTAGGGGCAATACCTGACTTTAGAAAATGACAATTTGATCATACATAACTGTTAAAGTAGGTGAAGGACTGTGACAAGAGACCGTTTTTCACCAGAAGCCAATGATAGTCACTTACGTGAGGAACCTTTGCGTTACTAAACAAACAACAACAACAGGAACAACAACAACAACCACTTTCCGTGACTTACTTTTGACAACGTAGTTGCTTTTTAAATAGCAAGCATGTAGGCCGAGACATTACAAACCATTACACAGCAGATGAATGGATCAACAACGAATACGAGGAGATACAAAGTGCCCTCCAGCCTTTACTTGAAAAAGTATACAAATGTTATTTCGTTTTGCTCCTCTTGCTTTGTAATATATACTCCTCAAAAGAATTTAAGGTTGGGTATTTGTTTTAAAAAGCTGTAATTTGAAGTTTGATTGTATTCTTTAACAAGTGTTACGTTACGAACATGTATTAACCTTTTATATGCATTTTGCGCATGTGTATTGTCATGATTTAAAAAAAATGTACTTGGCTTCACATGTGTGTGTAACTGGAAGGTTTATAGTCCCTCTAGCATAATCGAGAGAATCCAAGGTTGGCCATTAGGTGTGGACTAATTGTTTTATGGTGCATTAATTGTTATGTGGGGACCTAGCTTTCACGTCTCATCCAAAGCAAGTGCTATTTATACACCATACGTTTATGTTATGTAGACAACATTTTACAAGTCTGAGTTGCAAACTAAGACATGTAAATAAATAATAATACTAGGAATCTACTTGACATGCTTAAAGTTCAAGCATTTACCGGTATATCCATTGTGTTTTATAAGTTTTGACTCACTCCAAAATGCGTTGTTACTGTTAGCAAGAGCATTACTTATGGGGATCCACCTAAACAGCAAACAGTTTAGATCGAAATTTAATTATTGAAAGGCCTACTGTACCGTTTTTCCGTTAACATTTAAACATTATAGACACACTACACTGGTGGAAACGTAATGCATAAATATGAAATACAAGTTATTAACGTGACGTTGTTAATCGACGTTCTTTTGACGTTACAAAACGTTACCCAACATTGTGCGCGACGTCTTACCCTTTTTATTTACATTAATTTAGCTCCTCCTCTCTATTTATAATTAGTTAGCTTATTCTCCTTATTTATTCTTTGTTTTACAATTCCTAACTTTAGACTCATGAATTGAAATTGTACGTTAATCTGAATTATACACAGCAAATGTCATCGACATGTGCCTCTAAGGTTATACTTATGTTATCGGCTTGTTCTTCGGGATTATACTAATGGCATCGGTCTGTGATTCAGGATTATACTAATGGCATCGGTCTGTGATTCGGGATTATACTTATGGCATCGGTCTGTGATTCGGGATTCGGGATTATACTAATGGCATCGGTCTGTGATTCGGGATTATACTAATGGCATCGGTCTGTGATTCGGGATTATACTAATGGCATCGGTCTGTGATTCGGGATGAACACATGTCGTCGGATTGTTCTTCGAGCTTGTACTTTTGTAATCGACCTGTTTGTCGGAGTTATACTAATGCCTGTGCTTCGGGGTTATACTTTGTGGGAACATGTTTATTTTGTATGTAAGATTGTTATGTAACTGCAAGTGTTATTCCCCTTTTCGTTATGTTAAGCCTAGGTTTTAATCATAAAGTACTTGTTATTTTTATTTTAATTGAATTTGTCTCAATGTCGAGGGTACAACAGACGACTTTGCGACTACTGTGGTTGTTAATCACGAATACGGAATAACCCAGTTGGCCGTGAATTTAACCGTAATATTTTGGAATCTTCTAGTCTAGATCTTCTGCGACTCTTGTTTGCTTGTTTGTTTTCAAAACAAACGTCTAGATCTGTTCTTCATTTTACCGAGCTTCTGGTATCGCTTCTGACTGGTTGATACGGACGTTCCTTCTATCAAAGTTAAACAGAACACAGAAAAACAATACATTAATAAATAAACAAAGAGGGAAACTTCATCATTATATCGTCGAACTATAAATGTGGATGCAAGGTTAAAACTACTGTAATAAAAAATAATAGTTAAGGTCATGTGTTTCCGGTTTAATTTTGTTTCTGTCTAAAGGTTCAAGAAGTTTGTATTTACAATCAAGCGTCGAAGATGATCATGACTAATCTTTTCACTATGAGTCCGGAATTTGTCATTACAAACATCTGGATACCGTTTAGTGCAGACATTCTGAACCCCAGTCAGTGTAGACACTAGGACGATGGTCAGTTTCTTTAGGCATACGTTCCTTACCAAATCAAATGTGATGTTTATGTGAGCTGTAAAGCAAGTAGCATGCATGCTAATTATGCTCTATACAGTCGGCTCAATCGCTATCAGCCTGCACGTGTTGACCTTTAGTACCACGGCACACAGAAAATAGGAAGTATTTCATCAGATCCCCATACGATAGAATCCGTAACTTTCTGATATACCCCGGCTTTCTTCGGTGTGTCCCTGTGCAAGCTACTTCCCGTTCTTCATTTCTCTCAATTCTTCAAAGGGTGTAGTACGCTCCAGGGAACTGGAGCACTGCACTCTTGAAGATATTACTCAAAATCTTAAGTCTCAAGGTGTGACTGAGGTAACGCGCATCAGTACGAGGCGGAGTGGCAAACTCACTCCTACCAATACTTTTGTGCTTACTTTCAGCATACCATATCTTCCAAAGACCATCAAGACTAAATATATCATTCTACCAGTTGAGCCCTTTATTCCAAACCCTCTTCGATGTTTTAACTGTCAACTCTTTGGTCACCATAGAGAAAGATGCAAGCGAGCTGTTCCTGTCTGTGCCCTTTACGACCAGGAAAGTCATAGCGACTTCGCGAATTGCAAAAAAACCGCCTCTTGCGTTAATTGCAAGCACGAGAGGGAAATACAGAAGGTTAAGATTGAAAAGAACATTTCTTTTCCTGAAGCTAGAAAACTTGTTGAGGGTCTTACTCCGCCCACTCCATCTGACAAATCGTTATGCCTATGCGAGTAGGGTTGAGAAACCAGCTACCAGGTATATCGCGGCGCAGACCTTGTTAACCTGGCCAATAGACTCCGACAAGTTTGCTACTATTCCACTCTCTGTTCAGAAACCCTCTAAAACAACTTCAGCCTCACAAACTGTGGTCCTCTTAAATAAGCCTCCTGTAGCTCTCAAACCTCTTGTGGCTTCCAAGCCTAAAACTCCTTCAATTATATCCTCAACAACTCCTACATCTACTGCATCTACTTCATCTATTTCGAAATCGACGGACTCTGCTGAGTCCACCAAACCCATCGAACTCTTCCAAAGGTTCGTCAAATCCGATGAACTCTCCCAAGAGTTCGTTACCGAGCAGAACTGCTGCCACGGACGTGACAGCAAGAAAAAAGAAAACTCCCGGGTTAGGGAAGCAGTCAAAAAGATCTAATGATCCGATCGTACTACACAACATATTTGGAGACTTGGAGATGGATGTTGATGATCCAGCACGTCTGGAACTCCCAAAGTATCCAAGGTCTGCCAACCCCAAAGGCCGTAAACCCGTACTTTCGCCTTAGTGACATCAAAATCAAATAAGGTCATTCAATGCAACTGCCGAGGTTTAAAACCATTTATGATGAAATCAGCTTACTTTTAAATAAACGCAATCCTGTTGGATTTTGTCTTTAAGAAACTTTCTTGAAGACTAGTGATTAGATATCTTTTAAAAACTATTCATTGTATAACTATATTTGTGATATAGGTGATAAAGCTTCTTGAAAACTGGTTTGCAAGCTGTTGCGGTCAGTGTTACGATGCTCAGAGTTATAACAATATGCTCCTTATATTTACCGGCCAGTTGTTCACTAGACTTTAAAGATCTAAATCACCTAGTTGCACAATTACCATCAACTTTTATACTCTTGGGTGATTTTAAGGCACACAACTACATTTGGGGTTGTAAGGATATAAACGATAAAGGCAATAAAGTTGAGGATTTCTTAGCCAAAAATAATTTGTGTCTTTTTAATGATAACAAATCACATACTTATTTACATCCAGCTACAGGCTCTCATTCTTCCAGTGATTTAACAATATGCGATCCAACGCTCTTGAAGGATTTTTCGTGGAGTGTTGGTGACGATCTATGTGGAAGTGACAACTTCCCCCTTCCCCTTATTCTTGAAAATATCGGCCCTCCACTTCTCGAAAAAAAAACCGGAACGATGGAAACTTCGCAAAGCTGACTGGGATACGTTTCAATCTCTTTTTGAGGAACAATTAAAGCCTTCCGTTTTCGAGGATGTCGAAAACGCAACTGCTCTTTTTACCAAAACCCTTCATGATATAGCTGATCAAACTATTCCAAAAAACCTCGGCAAATCCAATGGTACGATGATGACTGCAAAAAGTTAGTCGGCGATCGTAAAGCTGCGTAGAATGCTTTTAACTTGCGGAAACTCAAAATAATTTAGATACATTTAGAGTTGTTTGTGCGAAAGCCCGTCGTACTATTAAGGATATCAAGAGGAAATCCTGGAGATCTTATGTATCTAGGCTGAACTCTCGCTCATCTCTTCAGAAGACGTGGGACATGGTCCGGAAAAGAAACGGTAAAGGTAATTCTAGTTGTGTAAATCATCTTAAAACTGATAATGAAGATAGTACATCTGTCAAAGATATTACAAACAATTTGGCAGAAACTTTTTTCTAAAAACTCTTCTTCTGAAAATTGTCAACCAAATTTTCTAAAACATAAGAAACTAAAATAACAGAAGAAGCTCAATTTCAAGTCTAAATATTGGAGAAATACAATAAACTTTTCACTCTCAAAAAACGAGAATTCCTTAAAAAGGTTCATAAAACATCAGCTGGTCGTGATGATATACATTATCAAGTATTAAAACATTTACCTTAAATCTGTCTCTCTACACTTCTTGATATATTTAATAAGGTTTGGGTGACCGGAAACTTCCCCAATTCTTGGCGGGAATCAATTGTTATTCCAGTCCCTAAACCTGGAAAGGATCATATGGACCCAATAAATTATCGCCCTATTAATTTAAAGAGTTGTATATGTAAAACCATGGAACGAATGATTAATGAGATACTCGTTCGGTTTCTGGAATCCAAAAAGCTTATAACAAAGTATCAAAGTGGATTCCGGCTCCAACGAGGCACAACAGACAATCTCATTCGATTTGAATCATTTATTAGGGAAGCTTTAGAAAGAACATCTTATCGCTGTATTTTTTGACTTGGAGAAAGCTTATGATACTGCATGGATGATCTTTATGACCTTGGTCTTAGAGGCCGATTACCAATTTATTTAGGGAATTTCTTAGATGATAGACAGTTTCGTGTCCGAATGGGTTCAACCCTCTCTGACATTCATGAACAGGAGATGGGTGTGCCACAGTGCAGCATACTCTATGTCACCCTTTTTAATATCAACATTAACAGTATAGTTAAATGCATCAATCCTGGTGTGGATTGCTCTCTCTCTTTGTTTAATGTTATCGTACAAAAATCACGAACACTATTGAGAGACAGCTTCAACAATGTCTGAATAAACTTCAGACCTGGTCGGATGAAAATGGTTATAAATTTTCTAAATCTAAAACTAATTGTATGCACTTTTGTC